>JAZHYW010027606.1:0-21530 GCA_037355805.1 Ixodes ricinus
CAACTCGCAGTGCACTTTAGTTAATACCAACTCTCCCACGACAAAACCTGCAAACCAGGGTTACTTATCTAGGTGTCGGTACATTTAAGCTATCAGTCTCCTCAATTCGGTCGCTGAAAAACTTTGTTTTCCACCCACCTTTTTAAAGGCTCCCTGACATACTTGCTTCTCACAGCCGTAGGTGCCACGGGAACGTGCTGCACGGCATGACTGTGCGGGGTGAAATCTAGAAACTTCTGCCGCCTTCGCTCGTCCCGCAAAATGTGCGGGCTAATGGCTTCCTTCATGATAGAAACTGTACCCCTCTTCATGTTACGAAGCCCAACTGGTTCGTTCTAAACTCTTATTTGTTTGGAGCATGGCTAGCACAGCCACATCAGATAACAGAATGGAACATATTTCTTTCGTGCTGCTCAGCAAACGTGGGGTGGGGTTCCGCAGGCTTCATTTGTCGCCATTGAAATTCTTCTAATCAGTTGGAAACAATTTCTACTGCCAAAACACAACCCTTTCCCACCCCTGACGTCACATATACTGATGTCACATGGACTAGGGAACACAACTACAACATAAACAGAATCACTTCCGGACACTTAGGCATACATTGCCAAGATAGCAGATGTCAAGCAGCGTAATAAGTAAAAATAATAATCAACTAATTAGGGAAATTATTGAAGCTGAAAAGATATCGAGGTTAGAAGAAGGCTGTGTCACTAAGCCTTGTCTAAATTTATCAGAAAAAATAATTAATTATCTTGCATCCAGATGAAACGAAAAATAACAAAAAATTTCTTATTGTTTAAAAAGACAGGCGCAGGTAAAGAAAAAATTGCAGTCTGAGTTGCAAGTCAGTGCTGCATGAATGTCTTCCTTTTGTGTGTGTCTGTGCCGGGTTGCTAATTTTTTGCACTGTGGAGAAGTATGCAACACCAGCTCGCCCAAACCTCCATCTTAACATATTTTTAGTGCTGCCAGTAGAAACTTTCACTTTGAAAATGCGATGAGGACCAAATTTGAAAATTATATGTCGCCAAACAATGTTTTGCGGACGTAAGGTTTTGGTTACGAGGTCAGTCATTTCTACTGGTGTGTTTAGCCAATTTTGAAGCAAATTTGTGACCTTGAAAAAAAACAGGTCTACTGTTACATTCCTCTTAGCCTCCTGAAGATGTAAATCATTGGATTGAACCCCTACGACATTGTTTTGTCTCATAATTGATGCAGGTATCTTCTTTTTTTCTTCAACTCAGTTCGACGTAGGAGCTGCCAAGGCGTCCTGTCCCTTTCACGTGAACAGTGGCCAGCACTGGAAGAAGCAATCTTTGGACTGCTGTAATCCATTCTTTGGGCAAGTGAATAAATTACTTTGAAGCAGAGACCTGGTGTTTGCACAGCAGCTCCACAGAACAAACAACACAAACACAAATGTTTCTGTGCCCAAAACCTTCGTAGCTGCTTGAGCTTATTGATCTGAGCTTGCAGGTTGCAATGTTAAGGCAAGATGCAGATATAGTTAACGTCTCTAAAAAAAATTGGGGGCACCTTATGCTTGGATGTCTAGCTTGATCAACTTGGAACGTCCAGCCGAATTGAAACAAGGATCTAGCCGAACTGAAGCATGCAGCCGAATTGAAACTTGTAGCCGAACTGAAGATTTAGCCAAACTGAAGCGTCCAGCCGAATTGAAACTTCTAGCCGAACTGAAGCGTCCAGCCGAATTGAAACTTCTAGCCGAACTGAAGCGTCCAGCCGAATTGAGGATGTAGCCGAACTGGAACGTGCAGCCGAATTGAAACTTCTAGCCGAATTGAGGCAATAGTCGCAATGCTGGAGGCTTCCAGCCAGGTTGGGACTGACAAACCGGCGCCAACCCCCGTCCCCAAGCGGACGCGCCGCGAGTTACTACCGTAGTAAGGAACGTTCACCAGGTTGAGGACACGCTACCTGAAATCACCGGCGAGGCATGAGCTCGCATAAAAGAATATTAATTGCAGCCCGCAAAATCTTGTAAATCCAAAGATATTAGAAAACATCTCACGCTACTGTTATTTGTAAAACTAATCTCCAATAAAACGATCCCAACAAAAAGTTTTTGTTCGTTTTGTTTTTACACAAAAGCATGATTTTCAAAAACTCATAATGACTCACAGTAAAAAAAAATAAAAAAAAATAGTTGCTATTTTGGCATTTTTGAGCCTAGGAGTTTCCGCACTCTGGGAATATTCAGTGACTTTTAGCAGTAGCCATATAAAGCAACTTTCATGTTTCAACCTCGCTCGCTAAAGCGTGGCGCTGTTATCGTATTTAGTTCTTTTTCTTCGGCGGACGCCAGCAGCCCAGGTTTAGGGTGAGTGAAAGCTTCCAATCCGAGTGTTTTAGTAACGTTGGCAGACGCGATGTTGCTGGGCTCAGGGTATCGAGATAACGCCAGCGTTCTAGCGTTTCGTGTGAACACTCGCGAATATGTTTACTTTCTGTCACGGTACAGTACTCTTTGTTCGCCATCCCATCCAATCCCGTTCTCCGAAAAAAAAAAAAAAAAAAAGGTTGTTGCGATAAGCGTGACTTGTACAAAGTGCTAGCACTTCACCACACAGCGAAGTACACCAAGATTTGCCCAGTACACTTTCAAGAGGGCGACCTGCATTCCAGACGTCGCGTTGCAACGGTCGCTACCTCAGACAGGAAGCGGTGCCGAGCACTCTTTCGCTCTCAACGTCGCGAAAAGGCCACCGAGAAAGAAACCGGCGAGTGACAGGCGCCGCCGTCGAAGCCGAAGTATACTGTCGCTGCTATGCCGTGTAGTGACGAATGATGCAATCGCCGATCTGAGAGGTCAAGACGCGACGAGGAGAACCGCGAGTAGAAGATGCGGGCGAACACATACGCCTATCCGACCGGTGGACACTCGGCACAAGCGGGGCGTATAGCCAGAAGCAGAACTTGGACGTAGTCTAACCAACTACATCAAACTACTGTCAGTTTAACTGCTTTTTCCGAGTAACTTGGTAACTTTCAGGTACAACTTTATTTGGGTAATTGGTAGTTTACTTCTTCACCATCTCTCGGGCAACTTCTACTCAAATTACTAACTACTTTCGAAAATCTAGAGCTAATTTTGACCCTTATCTCAAAAGTTCGAGCGGCGGAAATATATAAGGCGCCGGCAGATGGGGATTCCCGAACAAGATGCCCCCTCACATTCCCGTTCCCACGCACTTATATTCGGCAGCCGTAGAAACTGCATCACGGAGTGTCCTTGTGCCAAGGTGGCGACGAGCAGCCAAAACATAACACCGGCGCGCACGAACGGCAGGAACAGATGCTTAAAGGGACAATGAAGGCAATTTAGGACATCTTTTTGGCGATTGAACTGGGTTCCAGGCACGTCTCAGGCCACGTTGCCCAAATTTCAGCCGAAACCGGCGCTTGTGTGCCGCGCAAATCAATAAAACAGTCGCGGTAATAATTGCACCGGGATCGACTGGGGCGACGCCCCGAGAGTTGCGGGAGAAGCCAGGAGAAGCGGAGCTCGCGTGACCGATGCGGGGCCAAGACGCGCGACGTCACAAACGACGCGTCGCGCCGTTTGTGACGTCGCGCGCCTTGGCCCCGCTAAACGGGCTGACGCGCGCCGTTTGCGACGTCGCGCGTCAGCGATTGGTCGCTGACGCGCCGCTTTGACGGCCAGAACGGCCAGATCGCTGCCGCTTTCCCCTCGGCGTCCGTCCTTCGGCATGCGGGCCGCTCGTTGCCGGCTGTGCGGTCTCCGTCGGGTGATAGCAGAGGCCGCCACGCACGTACTCCCGTTCCGTTGGTGTTCGGTTACCGAACGGAAGCTCGAACTCGCTCGCGAGAGCGGCATTGCCGTCCATGTTGACAAATTCGGCGAAACGACCGCGCCACCGCGCTGCTATAACCCACCGCGGTAACCAGAGTCTCGACGCCCTAAATGCTACCGGTACCGACAATTCACGTGTGACGTCACTCCGTACGTCACCTCCGTTTTCGGAGGCCCAAAAACGAGAAACACAGATAGTTGAGTTTCGGTTTCTTCAGTTCTTTCGTAGGTATAGAAATATGCGTCACAAATGTCTATAAAAATTTAGGCAGTATGCCAGGTTCCCAAGAAGCCTAAAAACACAATTAAAAAAAATTAAATTAAATCGTCTTCATTGTCCCTTTAACAAGGCCTTGGTCGGGTATTGACCTAATCCGGTAATACACGCAGGCGCCGCGCGTCTAGCTGTAACCGTGAAAGGCGGGGACACTCCAAGGATTTTTGTTGTTTTCGCATTTTTTGTCTTTAGTGCGTTCTGCCTCAAGCGGTTTGGAGGTTTCATAGGAGGCGCCACTGGATTGACCTCGCAACTGGGCGCCTGTTCCCATGGTCGTTTCGTCGTCAGCGCATACTCCTTGCAAAGCCCGACTCCCCCGCGCGCAAACGCAGTCACGGATAATCCGTTCATGGGAGCACGTTCCCGCTTCCAGCTGCAACTGTACGAGCGACGATTCTTGTTCACGCAATCCTTCGAGTCCTTCCGACCTTCCACGCCAGGGAGACCTCCTCTTTGTTGAAAACGATTTGCTTGTCAGGTGTGTCAGGCGCGTCAGGATACCGTAGTCACCTGCGAGGATAGCGAATCACCCTTGGGAGATCCATCTGTTGGACTCGGCGTCAGCGGCGAAGTATGCTTCGTTTCATCTTCTGTTATACCAAAACAATTTTTTTTCTTTTCAGTAGCGTAGCACTAGCACTGCAACGAGATGCGCAATCGTCCGGATGATCTCATCGTCGTGGCGAGAGACTTGGTCCCCTGACGGTCAGGTGCACTCGCTCAGCGTACTCTCCGAATGTCCTGGGATTAAAGAGGGGCCAGTCATAACAACCTTAAATTGCCGAAGAAAAAAAAATAAAAAAGGAGGAGAGTTTGTTATGAAAGACCCTCTAGCCGAGGGAAACCTCACAAGTTTCGTCATGGACACCTAACATGCCGACGCTGGCTTAAACGACCCTGCACAGCCTGTTTCTGAAATTTAACGCTGCCGTTCCATCCAGCGCGTCGGTGGAACGTCTTTTTAGCTTGGCTGGGGACGTCTTGGTTCATCTGGCTCTCTCCGATAAAAACTTTGAAAGTCAATTGCTTCTGCGAGCGAATAAACTATTTTGGTTAAAACGCAAGCCATAAAATTACAGCACTTAGTTTAGGCTCGCAGGGTTTTTCACTGATCAAAAGTGCTGTTCATTTTGCTACCACAAAATATAAAAAAGTAACTTCGAAAGTAACTTCAAAGTAACTCGCTACTTTTTTACAGTAGTTAGTAGTTTACTCAACTACTATTACAAATGCGTAATTTCTACTCTACTCAAATTACTTTTGGCGTCGATACTCAGTAACTTAACTTAACTACCTTTTTTGAGTAACTTGTACATGTCTGGCCAGAAGGAAGCAAGTGGCGGAATAGTCACTGTCAACGCTATGGGAAACTTCACCGCAAACTTCAGGTGCCACGCAGTCTCCAATGAAGACAGCGTAGTGAACGATTGTAACATCGACAACTGCGGCGCAGCCGTCGACCGGGCTGGCAATGAAGTTTCATGCCAGACTGGCACTCGTGGCCGGCTTGATTCAACACAGATTAGCGCAACTCCAATACCTACAAGAGCTCACCCAGTCACAGGCAAAGCTAATAAAAGACTTGGAGCTCGAGCTCCAGAGGTATAACGAGCCACTGAGGGCACTGAAGATGCACTGTCCAAGGCTCATTCAGAGCTTCGTTCTGCTCTTTAAGAGCTGCGTTCTGCTTTTAAAGAGCAGACATGAAAGTCTGCTCTTTAAGTACAATCGCTTTAACGGACAAGAAAAGGTGCTTCAAGACACAAAGCAGGATCTTTTCAGAAGAAAACGAGAGCTGGAGTTCGCAGAAGCACGGTGCAGGACTCTAGAGGAGGGAGCGAGTCGAAAATTTTCGACTGAATGCTTTAAGACCACCCTGCGGATGTGCAATTTTACACTGTTAAGTAATGGACACTTTATAAGCCTCTGGGAGTTCTTGGCTTCAGGCGAAGATGGGAAAAAACATAAGTATGGGCCACAACGTACAGTGAAAAGACCACGAATGCTGGCAGAAATCCACTCCTGTCACCAAAGGAACAGCTCTTTTTAGTGCTTGTGCATATGCACCTTGGTCTTCTTGAGAGAGACTTTGCGTACCGTTTCAAGGTGTCCGTGGCCACTGTCTCGAAGGTGTGCATAATTTGGATCAACTATATCTTTGTGCACCTTGGCTATAGCTGAGCCTCTGGTTGACCCGAGCAGAAGTGGACGACGCCATGCCACCAGCATTTAAGGAGCGTTACCCATCCACCCGCGTAATCCTCGACGCCATGGAAGTCTGTGAAGTGTCAAGTTCCCTTATACTAGAATCGACAACTTTTTCGACTTAGAAGTCGACTAACGCATTTAAGGGACTCATCGGTATTTCCCCTGACGGAACGGTGACTTTTGTGTCTCAGCTTTTCACGGGGTCTATCTCGGACAAAGACGCGGTTGAGAAGAGCGGCTTCTTGACACTTCCTTTTGACGTCGGTGATTCAGTCATGGCAGACAAAGGCTTCAAAATACAAGACCTACTCAGCAAAAGCAGTGTGAAGCTGAACATACCGCCTTTCCTGCGCAGGAGATGTTTCACAGAGGAAAAGGTGCAAGAAACAGAAGATATCGCTTCTCACCGTATCCCTGTGGAGCAGTGCATCCAGCAAATCAAGAACTTTCATATATTTTGACAGACCCTTTCCCATATCAATCGCTCCTCTGGCCAGTGAGGTGTGGACGATTCGTGCGATCCTCAGTAACTTTAACAGTCCCCTGATAAAAAGCTGTGACGATAAGCATCTTTATAAAAGTAACAAGATTTACTTTATTTAACATGAGAAACAGATTCAATTAGCATGTGTCCCACCATGCAGGAGTCAAAATGTGTGATTGTACTATTTCATTTTCTTAGGCAAAGTCAGTCTTGTTATTTTACTAGTGTTGCCATGTATGCCTACATCAACGTGTCTGGCCATGTATGCCTATGACCAACGCTGGGGGTCACTGAATTTTAAGCTTCTGCTGACTTCATTAAGGTGTGCGTGCGTCGTATGTTGTAAGTGAACTGAGAGGTTAGAAAACTGCTTGCAACTTAAACAAAACGGGTTTTCCTAGTGAATATTTTTAGGGCGAAGCTCCTTAGGGGCTAGCCATGTCCGTATGCCCGTCCAGTGTCCGAGCGTCCGGCGTCCAGTGCTCGTGCTCCTGCTCGTGAGCTCACGTGCTCAAGAGCACGTGAGCACGTGCTCACGCGCTCTTGTAGGGCAAAAATAAAATAAAAAAAAAATATTTAAAAAAAGAAGAAAAAAGATCGAAAAAAAATTGTTTACGCGGTCGACAGGATTTGAACCTGTGCGGGGAGACCCCAATGGATTATAACCCATCGCCTTAACCACTCGGCCACGACTGCGGGACGAGTAGGGAGCTCTGAGATGTGGTAGTAACTCAAGGGCTGGGGATGTCATAGACAAAACGTTGCATGTAGCCGCTCAACGTCTATACAGGAGAGGGCGCTGCGGTCAAATGCGTATATAATCGCGTTAAACTTTGCATGCATTGGCTCAACGTTTATAGACGAGAGGGCGCTGCGGTCAAATGCTCAAATGCGTATATAACCACGTTCCATACCACACATTCTCTTTCTGACGTGGATGAAAACGAACGAAAGGCTCCGCATGCTGCGGCTCAGCGTCTACGCAGACAAGCACCACCAGAGCTTCGCCCCAATCAACATCATTCACCACGTGGAGATGCGGCCAATTTTTCTACAGTTTACTGAAAATCATTACCATGGACCTATCTACTGTAAATGTTTCCACAACTCTGTGTTTACTTTGGATACAAGCTGAGCCGCGTCTGGGCGACGTGGCAAGCGATGGACTGGGCCGTCGCATGGGCTAGATGGCTTGTTGTCGCTCGTTACGTCGCTCAGTTCTATATCTGCAGAGAAATTTGCGCATCGCTTGGAAGCTCGCATGCGACTTGCCTCAGTGAGCGACGCACCGAGTGACAGCAGACC
Organism: Ixodes ricinus; assembly: GCA_037355805.1. Lineage (NCBI taxonomy): Eukaryota > Metazoa > Arthropoda > Arachnida > Ixodida > Ixodidae > Ixodes > Ixodes ricinus. The sequence goes on from JAZHYW010027606.1 coordinate 8,116, forward strand.
ATCGTCTCTTTGCTCGCCTGGAAAATCGCTCCCACGTGGTATACCTGAAAGAAGCAGGTCTATGAACAACTTAGGAACAAGATGTAGCATGTTCATGTTGCGCAAGTCACTAACAAAAGAAGATGGAATATTTTCAAAACATAGGTCACTGTACGTGAAAAAGCCCAACGTGCCTACTTTTCCACAAAACACACGAAGAACTAGGCACTGAAATTGAAAAACTAAGCCCAGAAATACAATAGTGCGAATTTCCCCGAGTGCACTTGTGCACGCTCGAAGGATCATGAAAACGTAGGTATAATGGCAATCACACTTAGCTATAAAAGGCAGGTAATGTTTCTAGGGGCGAAGCTCAAGCTTACGGGCTAGCCATGTCCGTATGTCCGGTGTATGTCCGCCATCCGGTGCTCGTGCGCCTCCTGGTGAGCTCACGTCCTCACGAGCACATGAGCACGAGCACTGAGCACGTGCTCGTGTAGGGCAAAAAGAAAATGAAAAAAGATGAAAAAAATGTTTGCGCAGTCGACAGGATTCGAACCTGTGCGGGGAGACCCCAATGGATTTCTAGTCCATCGCCTTAACCACTCGGCCACGACTGCTAGACGAGTAAGGGGCTCTGAGGTGTGGTAGTAACTCAAGACCTGGGGTTTCTGTCATGGATGAAACGTTGCATGTAGCCGCTCAACGTCTATACAGGAGAGGGCGCTGCGGTCAAATGCGTATATAATCGCGTTAAACTTTGCATGCATTGGCTCAACGTTTATAGACGAGAGGGCGCTGCGGTCAAATGCTCAAATGCGTATATAACCACGCTTCCATACCACACATTCTCTTTCTGACATGGATGAAAACGAACGAAAGGCTCGGCATGCTGCGGCTCAGCGTCTACGCAGACAAGCACCACCAGAGCTTCGCCCCAATCAACACCATTCACCACGTGGAGATGCGGTCAATTTTTCATTTCGCTCCGCCAGTGCCAAAATAGCAAATGCACTTGCACATTTAACAAAAAAGTAAACCAACACCCGCCTCTCTTTCCAAACAAAAAAGAGAAGAAAAAAGAAGAAAAAATGGAGGACAAGAAGACGAAGTGTACAAACAGAGCGCTGACTCTTACACGATTTATTGAAAGAAAAACAGAAATTGACATACACCACGGATCATAAAACAAAAAACAACAAAAAACAACAACAACGTCAATGTTACCGCTTCTTGCACGTGTCAAAGCTGCTCAAAAATGCCAAACTCTTTGTCACTAATGCGATAGAAGGCGAGCTGACAGACCTTTCTAGCTTCGCTTCGAAATATAAAAGGTCTGCTACAAATTTCACATACTCAGTCCGCTGTCTGTGTCGTCCTAATGATACTGCGTTTTTATCTGCAAAACAGGTTTGCAACCGCACCTACCACAGTGTATCTGCTCAAGTTACCTGCTGGACAGGTGAGACTTAGGCAGGTTGAAATATTTTATAAATTATTTCGTCCCCCACAGTAGATACTGGAACCCCACGTAACCGGGAACAAAAGGAAATGAAGAAATGTACACCATCTTCCTGAGGGGAACCATGCAGGGTGATGTCGGAGCATCGCGGATCGTAATTTATTTATTCCCTTCTTGACTAATTTCTTTTGGCCGGCCGGATTTGGGCTGCGGTGGACGCGAGCGGCCGAGAAACGCTAGCAGCCGACAGCCACAGAGTTGCGGGAAAGCCCACCCCACTGGAAAACCCTGGCGTGGCGCTGCGACCCGCGCGCCCAAAACTATCCTCCTTTCACTCCTCCGGAGGAACGCGCGCAGCTGGAAGTGCACGCAGCTGGTAGAGAGAGAGAGAGCGGAGAGAGTAACGCGCAGCTGTTGCAGAGAGGGAAGGAAGAGGGTTGCGCATGCGTAGTGTGAGTGCGGACTACGACGCCGACGCCGACGCCGCGGGACATAGACCCGAGCAAGAGATGCTCCGCATCTAAAACGTCTATACATGTATATACCATATCTATACATGTAGTGGTTGAATGAGGTTATTATTAAATCTTGATGGTGAGAAATGAATGATGGGCCCGATGCTCATTCCAAAGAAAGATCATGCGAAATACTGTTTTTTTTTTTTTCGGACAGTTTGCTCGACTTGCAGGTTATAAAACTTGTGACGTCACCCAACAAGACAGAGGGGCAAAATTTGTGTACTTCGGTGGTTTAGCTCCATGGTACAGTGCAAAAGAGTTCGTCCAGAAATGCGAGCTAAAATACATACTTTTCATGTAAAACTCGTTATAATATTAGGCGCTGGAGAAAATCAGCCGTCTGCGTTAAGTACTTATTTCGAACACTTTTTGTTGACGTTCCGACAACTGAAAAGCACGGCGAAAGACCCCACGAAACTTACACAAAAAGCATGTTTTTTTTTCTCGTATTTCCGGCGGCTGTTTTTTTTTTTTCCCTGGAACATGGTTTTCAATTATGAAATGTCCAAAATTCGAATGTTGGTTTTAACGTAACCGTCATCACACGTCGAGAACCCGAAGTTCTCGACGTGTGAGCGTCGCTAGCTGGGCTGCGTATCAGAGTTCCGCAGAAATATACAAAAAAGCAGAAATATACAAAAAAGCAATGAAAGATAAGAAAACAGTTTTTTTTTCAAATACTGTCTCAGACATGTTAATAAATGACCCTAAAATATATTGTAACACTCTAAGCAGAAAAGACAGTTTTTTTTTCTTTTTTTCAATTTCACTCTAAACTTCAAGTGGGGGTAGTGTCTATGGTGATGACTGCGCTAACCTACTAAATATTATGTTCACTGAATCCTTTTCCAATACTAGCAACATCAGCTATTCCTTCATAGAGAGTGCGGGTAATTTACCAATGGATGCTATTCTTGTTGACCCTATCGGTATAGTCATAATATTTTAGGCGGGCTGAAATTGTCTTCTTCAGGAGTGGACGGCATAAATACTAAGTTCCTGAAAAGCACCGACTTAGACCTTATATTTTTGCCAAATTATTTGAACAGTCACTCCAAGACGGCGACATACCATCATACTTGGGTAGTAATTCAATTGTAATTCATTACTTTTCTTGGTAATTTGTAATTGTAATAATTACTTTTGGCTAAAAAGAATTGTAATTGTAATTTAATTACTTTCTAGCGTCAGTAATTGCAAATTTTCAGGCACAATTACAATTACTTTTGCAAAACTATGCGGCGCCGACGGAACCTCTCTGGAAGCCTCAGCGCTCGCACAGGCGGCTTAGCTCCTGGTGAAACACTCACACACAGACACAAACTCACGCATAACAGAAACGTCGCATTGTTTGTTGTTTTGTTGCTTACACTGCGGGCTTAGAGACAACCCTCTTTGGAGCCTATCTCCAGTGGCGTACCAACTTGTTTTTGAGGGGGGGGGGGGCAAACCAGACACCCCCCTCTAGAGCCGGGAGGCGGTGCCCTTGGTATCTATTGGGTGCTGCCGGCCAGTCCAGTGTTTGCCCTGCCCAGTGGCGGCTGTTCCAGGGGGGGGCAAACACATGCCTTCCCCCCCCTTTAAAAACGGGGGTGAAGGGTGGGGGGGGGGGGCAAGCGCCCCTTTTGCCTCCCCCCCCCCCCCCCCGGTTGGTACGCCCATGCCTATCTCAACGGTGCCGTGTAGTGCCGTCTCCGGTGCGAGAAGAAAACAATAGCGTAAACATGCCAAAATATTGAAAGAAAAAAAAAATTGAAGTTCAGCTTTCAGTTGAGGTTGGGAAGCTTAATTGTCCATAAAATTATTATTTTTTTTGCCATTTTTTACGTCCCTCTTTCAGTACTCTCACATATGCGTACCTTTGTATTATTCTCAAGTTTGTTTTGTGTTGGTTGTACTTCGAATATTATTTGCATAAGCACTTTGGAGAGTGACCTCGCACTTGAGAATATTGTCACCAATGATTCGTTGGCCCCGATTCGGTAATTATACATTTCTGAGCCATTATAATTTCAACTGAATGTAAACAATTTACAATACCATGACGTTTGTATGTGAATGTGGTCGTATTAGCGCATCTGGATATTTCTTTTATATTAACCCTTGAAAGGCATTCCAACATGAATAATTGTCAAATTTTTATTTGCCTGGCTAACATAAGTGTCAACCCAATTTTTTCTTTAGCGATCTGCCGTCTTCCAGCATGTGAACTCATTTCTTATTATTCATTAAAATATAAGAATGTAGTACTTCATTACCCGTACTGTCAAGTTCTATCATGAATTTAACAAAATTCATAAAAAGAAAGTACAATACGTGAACATTGGAGTAAGGAATGAACAAATATTTTGCATTCTATACAACTCGTTTAAAGTTATATGGCCCAAGTCGGGTCGTTCTCAGAAATAAGTAATTGTAAAGTAATTGCATTACTTTCTAAAACTAATTTGTAATTGTAATTAATTACTTTTCACATAGTAGTAATTGTAATTGTAGTTAAACTACTTTTGAAGCAAAGTAATTGTAATTGTAATTAAATTACATTTTGGAAGTAATTTACCCATGTATGCTGCAGGGACTGCGCCTGTACACCGTTACTTGACAAAGCCATTGTTTTGTATAAACACAGGGACCAAAAAGCTCGAGAGATTGTTGAAGCTCATAGAATAAAGAGGGAGGGGCCAGCCTGCGTGAGTCAGGCTTCCTTGAATTTGCTGGACAGTGAGGTCGAATTTTTAGATCGGGGATGACGCATATAACATTGTGTAACAGATAGCACCCAATTTTGTGAGGCGCATGCGCATTTCCATTGTGATTAGAGAGTCGTGTTGTTGTATGTTTTCTTCGTGGTTTCCTGATAATAAACCTTTCAGTTGTTAGTCAGCGCTCGTCCTGTCCAGTTCCTTCCTCTGTCCTTGCAAAAATTCGCGCTGTTCCATTATGAATTTCTTTTTTTTTTACCTCTTGTTTAAAAGTTCTGCTATAATATTTACTTGTTATAATCACAACTGATTAAATGACAATACTCCTAACGCGCGCATTTTTTCTTCATGGTCTCTTTTTTCGTACACTGACCCGTAAGAAATATTATTTACACTATATTTTATGAATCTATAAATTCTCTGTTTTTGGTACTCAGAACAATTCCCATATATCAAAATTCCATACCGTATAACTGATTCTCTTAAAGATCTGAAAATAGTTCTCCGCAAGTTTACAGAACGTGTACTGTTTAGCTTGCAAGTCGGGTAGTTCTCAGAAATAAGTAATTGTAAAGTAATTGCATTACTTTTTAAAAGTAATTTGTAATTGTAATTAGTTACTTTTCACATAGTAGTAATTGTAATTGTAGTTAAACTACTTTTGAAGCAAAGTAATTGTAATTGTAATTAAATTACATTTTGGAAGTAATTTACCCATGTATGCATACCATCGTACTGGAAAGTGGTGAAAGTGGTCCCTATTCCAAAAGCTGGTGATAAACATTCCCCCACAACTATCGTCCCATTTCGTTAACAAGCTTGTAAACTTCTCGAGCACATTATATTTTCCCAACTTGTAAACTTCATAGAAATGAATAATTTTTTCACCCCTGTTCAACCCGGATTTTGTAATTCATTCTCATGTGAAACTAAGCTCCCATCGTTCACTGACGATATTCTTTCTATCGTTGACCAAAGCTCCCAGTGGACTGCATTTTTTTCGGATTTCGCTAAGGCGTTCGCTAAAGTGTGCCGTAAACTATTACTACTGAAACTGGCTAAACTTAACATTGGCCCTAACGGTCTTTCGTGGATTCAATCTTTTCTTGTTGATCGTTCGCAATTTGTAACAGTCAATAATGCAATTTCTCCACTTGCGTCAGTAAACTCTGGTGTTCCCCAGGGGTCCGTTTTAAGCCCCTTACTATTCCTAATTTATATTACCGACCTACCAGTTAATATGTCTTCATCTGTCTGTCTCTTTGCTCACGATTGTGTAATATACCGGGAAATCTGAGGTAACCTTGACATTTCCACTCTTCAGTCTCGTATTAACTCTGTGTCTCATTGGTGTGAGTCGGGGCCAGTCTTGTACAGGTTACTAAAAAAGTAATCGATTACAATTACTATTACTTTTGGCTAAAAAGTATTCGATTAGATTACTTGATTACTCGACAGCAAAAGTAATTGAAGATTACTTTAAGAGGTAACCATTACTTTTCCGATTACTTTATTGCGTGAAGACTTACATCTTTAGCGCTCATAACAATGAACTACTTCCAACCTCGAAACCTTGCTTGTCTCAAAGACCACGTCGGGGAAATACGGGATCTTGACGTGTATTTGAACTGGCTTTGTTATATTTTGCATCCGCTTTGGACCTTCTTCGGTTCTGGTTCTCCTATGGGCTGCGAGTAGGTACCGTAAGCAGGATATTTTTTTTCCGGTGTGTGTGTATGTGAGGGGGCTAGTTTGAACGAAGGACTTACAAGGCTACATTCTGCTCCCTCAAACTTCACCCTGAATGGCCTTTGTCACGCACTGCATGGGGCTTCCTGGGGCTTCCCACTCCCAGTCCCAGCTCGAAAAAACAACAAAACAAACGGACCTTCCACACAAACTATCCATACAAAGGGGTTGACCTCGTTTCCTACAAATCCGCAAAAATCTTTTTCTTTTTTTCTGTGCGAAAAAAGAAGCAAATTTTATTTTTGTCACTTTAGAGAAAAAAAGGTGTGTGCGGGGGGGGGGGGGGGAGGTCCCGTGGATAAATAGTAGCGGCCAGAAGTAATTTTTATTACTTCAAAAAGTAATCAGATTACTCTTGTGATTACTGCCTAATAAAAGTAATCAACTGATTACAAAATTACTCAAGAAAGTAATTGATTACAAGTAATTTGATTACTTGTAATGCGTACGGTACAAGTCTGGTCGTAGCTAATGAAACTTAACAATATAGTAAATGTAAACACATGAGAGTATCCCACAAACCTAATGAGAGTCCTTTTTACTGATGGCAACTCCTTGAACAAGTGACATCATACAAATAACTTGGTGTTCACTTAACTTTTAACCTTTCATGGAAATGCCATATTGAGTATATTACTAATCGTGCTAACAGCATGCTGGGTTACCTAAAACGTAATTTTCCCATGGCGCCGGTTTCGCTTAAATTAGTTCTCTATAAAATATTAATAAGACGTAAGCTAGAGTATGCAGCCACCATCTGGGATCCCGGTCACATTACCCTCGTCGCTGCTTTGGAATCCATTCATAACCGATCAGCCCGTTTCATTCTATCGAGCTCTCACCGCACTCCCCAGTGTCTCGTCAATGAAAAATAGCTTATCTTTACCCTTTCACTTCCCCGTAAAATTTCACGCTTATGCCTTTTCCATAGTTTTCTTTTCTTCTTTTTATAATCCCCTATTACGCGACCATTTCACAACTCCCCCTATTGCATATCGTCTCGTGTTGATCAGAAACACAAAGTTAAAGTCCCAGGCTCATTAACCAATACATTTCATTCATCTTTCCTACCTCGCACAGCTGAAGAATGAAACCACCTTTCCCGTTTGATTGTTGCCATGTCTGACTCTAATCTTTTTTGAAGTGCCATTACTAAACATTTTTTTGCAATGACTTCTGACCTGTTTGTTTCACTTATTATAATTTGTTTACTGTATTGCTGATTGGTTACTTTTTTCTTTCCTTTTTATACGCTTTCCCCTCTGTAATGCCTTCGGTCCCCGAGAGTTCAATAAATAAATAAATAAATAAATAAATAAACTGTCTGGAAAGCATTTTACCGACAAGAAAACACCAACGGCCGCTGTTTTCCTGAACAATAACCTTTTTTGTTTTGTCCGAGAATTTTTATTTTAAATATCTCGCAATTTTTTTTATTAGGGAACGAAATATGTGTCTTTGTTGTTTCAGCAACCGGATCAAATACTAAAACGGACTAAAGCTTACAAAGTACTAACTTTGACAATCTTCCCGATTTAAAAATAATTAAAAAAAGAAAACATTTAGCACGCAAATATATCACTCCGTCGCAACCGGTACATGGCGACCACCTCCAATCGTAAAATGTCGTGCCCAGTAAATATTCCCGAAATTCATACTTAAAGGCTTACGTGCTACCATATTTTCTGCAGGGACTGAGATAATCCTCTTAGCGCTTCCCCTTCCTAAGCTGCGAGGGGGGCCAAGTTGGGGCAAGGTAAAAAAGTGGAAAGTATATAAAAAAGCAGGAGGAAAGCAAAAGTGGAAAGCGCCAAGTGTACGTCGGCCTAAATATAAAGATTTTTTTATAGTATAATAAACATTAAGGGCTTTGAGCCTTTCTTCTCTGTTCTTCTCAAACAAAAGACTGCGGCGGAGCATCAGCTTACCGTTTCCGGCCGCGGTTGGCACAACAACGTTCGACTCTCTTCTAAAAAAAGCAAACGCTGAAAATGAAGATGATTCACTAATGGAGAATTCCACTGGTCGTTTTGGAGCGTGCCGGGATCGACTTTTCTGGAGCGATCCTATTTCATGGGCGATCGGTATCGAGACGGACTTGTTCCACTGGTCGTTTTGGATTAGCTCCCGCTCCAGATCTCGATCTGGATCCGAGAAAAGTCGCTCCGCCGATTTCGGCGGAATCAGCTGGAAACCAGCCCGGCCAGCCCTCGGCCCACACACGTGACTTCCTTTCTCGCGGGGCATCTCGCCTGATCTCGCCCACTGATCTCTATGACAATTGCTGGATCGCGCTTCCCCGCACCGAAAGTGAAGCCACCGTCGGCCATCTTACGAGATATGCTCTAGCGCTGTCAAACCTCAGACAATTGCCATGGTTACCGTGTGTAGGTCACGTGAAAACAGAGGCAAAGGTCACGTGGCCACCGCCTTGACAACGCTTCAGCGGAACCTGTAAGATGGCCGACCGGTGGCCTCAATCGCGCAATGGGCTCGAAGCGGGGAAGCGCGATCCAGCAATTGTCATAGAGATCAGTGATCTCGCCCATCTCGCCTCAAAGAATTCGTAATGGCCGCTCGGGAGGTGCCGCCTGTACCGCCCGCCTTACTACTGCTACTGCTTGACGACAGTTGGCCGTCAGGTTGCTCGAGCAGCTTCCGGTATTCCGGCAATCTTTGCTAGAAGCAGAGTGTCGAACCGGAACCGAACCGAACCGAAAACCGGAACAGAACCGTTATTTTTAGCCGAACCGGAACTGAACCGAACCGAAATCATCGCCGCCATCTTGGAACTGAACCGGAACTGAACCGGAAAAAAATATAACGGTAACCGGTTCAAAACGGTTCACGGTAATATTTTTATTACAAAATGAGTATTTCCAGAAGTAAAAATTGACAGCTGTATTTCTATATAGTGATCAAATTGTCATATACTGAATTGCAATGTATGAAAAATTGTGGGTTTTCGTGGCGCTTTTGCATTGGCACTACGATTAATCATGTGTCACGTGGTCACGTGACGTCATAGTGTCAAGATATGCTATCAAATAATGCCACGTCAAGTGGCCTTGTGACGTAGTCGCGTGACTCACCGCGTCAAGTCGGCTTAAATTGAGTACGTCATTATAGCCGTTGCAACTCAAGAAGGTAGGGCGAGGGAAAGGAAGGCCGGGGAGGAAGAAGCAGGCGGAACGCTGGAGAGAGGAGGAGGTTTCCCCTTCTTCTCCAGCGTTCCGTCTGCTTCTTCCTCCCCGGCCTTCTTTTCCTCGCCCTACCTTCTAGAGTTGCAACGGAATATATATGTATTAGCGTTGTTGACATCGTGACATCACATGCCATCACGACTTCTCACGGCGATTCACGTGACATCGTGACGTACTCGATTGTCATAAGCCCGAGTCGAGTGCTCGGGTTCTTGGCAATTAGCATCGCCAAACATTCGTGTTGGCTTTTGTTCAATCAAAGATGAGAATAGCCGAACTCTAACACTGGCGGTATACAATTAGCATCAGATAACATCGCCGCTTGTTCTAATAGCGAGTTGAGGAGGGAAAAGCTATTTCTTTCCTTTATTTTTTCTGCGTCTGTCATTGAGTGGAGAAAAAACTGTTTTTGAAAGCTATCAACGTCAGGGATTAGCTCTTAGTGGTATTTACTGAAAGTACAAAAATTGTTGCATGAACCATTTTACATGTACACATCATTGAGGCAGCCAAACATGTTTTCGTTGTTGCTGAACTGTCTCATGAAAGTTGTCCCCGAAAATAGAAGGATTGAAAGGACTAAATGTGGCTTATTAATCTGACGATAAATAAAACTACAAGTGTGTACGGCAGGGATACCTAAAAAGAAAGATTCTAGTGGCCTTAGAGGCAGCCACTCAAATTCTCACAGTTTTTTTTTAATCTTCACTGTTTTTTGGTGCAAAATAAAAGAAATGGAGGATTACTGTTAACAAATGACACAAACATAACTGTCGAATCGGCACCCCCGGCAAAACGGACGAGGGAGTCCCTCTGAAATGAAAAGTATTCTTTGGAAGAGCATCGTAAAATGAAAGGGGGGGGGGGGGGAGTTAAAACATACTGCGTTGTAAAGGTTCCTCTGCTCCGCATCTTGGGCGCAGACAAGACAGCGTGATCCCGCAAAGCTACTTCGTTTGCAAAATCACTCCTGCCAGAAAGCGGGTTTTTATGATGCCAGACACTCGCGTCGTTCCTCACGACGCTGCACCAAGAAATAATAATTTTTGTTTTGTGAATATATGAGTTGCACTGAGCGCGAACCTTCTGCAGCGTGCATTGTACACAACGGGATTTGATTTTCTCAGCTAAAAGAAATTTCTAACCCCCAGGACATAGTGCGATGATGTCGCGTACAAACCATGTTAATCAGTTCAGTTTTCTGGTTAAATGGGATGTTCTCAACATAATACTCGGTTTCACTTTAAGTGTGAGCGTAGCAGAAGCTAAAAGAGCACGCTCCGGGCTTTCATCAGTCTTGCCAAGCACGAGCGCTCCTGCAGTGCAAGCACTGGTCAGGACCACCTGCTTGCGCTTGTAGCATCGGCTGCGTCTGGACTTGAAGGGGCCCTGCAAAGCGTTTCTGGCCATTTTTTAATTTGCATCGCGTTCGCTCTAACTAGTGAGTGTGACTCTAGCAACACATTAAACATAAAATAAAGAAAAAAATCCGACGTATTTTGAACATAATTGTTGAAATAGGTTCAGAATATTCAGCACAATTTCTTTTGTTGATGACGTCCTTGGTCTGAACCAATAGAGAACCGAAACAAGAGCGTGCCACAACCATGCGCGATCTTCCTAAGTGTTGGAAATTAACATCCAGTTATGAAGATGTGAACGCCCCACCAATTTACGGGTGTTCCAAGCAAAATTTTGAGTGAGAGTCACGTGTTTGAAGGGATCAGAAGGGGTCACTTGCGGCTATTCAGCCATAAAGCCCCTCTATCCTGGGAAAAGTGGCGCCATACATTGTTGTGGAAATGCTCGAGACACGTGCCGCGCGCCACTTCCGGGAAGAGCATGTCGTCCTAAATCTAGATCAGTGCTGCGCTGTTCCGCCATCATCTTCCCCAGGGATGCACCTAGCACGTGCCTCGTGCATCGACGCACCTTGCGCAACTTTTAAAACATGAAGGGGCTTTATTCAGCCAGTCCTTCCTCTAGAATTTTATGTCGCTATTATCTGACGCTCTAGACCAATGTCCTCACTGAACGCTCGTGTATGACACTGATAGGCACGCTTTTCGAAGCAGCATTTGGTTTTCTTCGTCCCTTTGCAATGCCCCTTTAAGCTGAAACAAAGTGTAGCAAAAGAGATGTCCAAATTGTAAAGTTGTGGTCTCGCGATGATATCCGGCAGCCTAATAAAATGTTAGAGCGCGCATGACTGATAAAGCACAGTGTTGTAAAATGAGGCCGCAATACAAGTGCACGTAAAACCAAATATAACTTTAGCCTCCCGAGACAGTATTCTGCGAAGTTTCGAACTCGTGCAATCCGATATCCAAATGTGATTTAAATTAGAAATATATTGTCTGTTCTTAGCGATATTTATATGTAATTAGGAGCATCATTGCACGCATCTCTATTAGAGAAATACGGACGATAACCAACCAAGTCCTGAACAGTTAGGAGTCCGACGTTTCAAAACCGGTTCGGTATTTTCATCAGAGGCGACTATTTGGACGTGGAGAGCTGCAGCTTCTTTTCCACCTACGGTGTGTCGTTTGCTTCCTTCACTTTTAATGCGAAAGCATTAACTGTCCCATGGAGCGAACCGACGTCATCAGCTTTGAAGCCGCGCCAAACGGCGCCTCCCACCGTCCCAATGTCACGTGTAGCAGGAATCTGATGGATAGGTTCCCATTGGCTAGCGACGAACTAAGGGAGCAGAAGAAGGACATTCATGATTTCGCCTTCACAACTCATAAGAAGCGCTTAGGTGTCCTCGGATTTTTTTGTTCTTCAAGTGCCCTAGTCCGTTGACATACTCCGATGGTTAAGTGGCTGTCGACTTATTGAGCCCGACCTATTGAAACGTCTGGCTCCTAAATCTTCATGAGTTGGTTGGTGAAGGTATGTATTTCTCAAATTTTTGACCCAGCCAGACGGAGTTCTGTCAAACGTGTTTACGCTTAAAACCTGCATTTCAATACGTTTATTTTTGCAGTAAGGCGTCCTGTATGGGATTATTTAGAAGAATACCATTTATTATCTCTCTTTCTGCACATTTCGTGTATTTGCCTTCAGATCTGTAATGTGAGCACACAGTCCTTTTTGGCGTAGCCCACGACCCGGTGTTTCACACTGCCAAACTGCGAACAGAAAAGCGTGTTCCGCAGACTCAACAGATGGCGTATTCTCGAGTATCATACTTCCATGTCAGTCTCAAGCGGCTATGTGAACTTCATACAGTCAAAATTATTAATGACAATAAAAAATATTTTATTGCTGCCTGAAGACTTGACAACATAAATAAAGGGCCGATCACCCTAAAGATATACATCATAAGTAAATGCACCCCGGAAGTATCTGATATATGCTCTGCAAATTTTTCCGGCTTTTTTATCTTCGATAGAAGTGATTTGGGAGAACCTTAAACAAATGTTTTATTATGAAGCTGATAAAAATAACATATGTCTTCCTGACGCATATTCAACTTCTCAAACATATAGAAGTCTGTTTCTCCTTTTATGTGATGAACAAAAATGTTATGTGTCTGTGTGGGCTGGACGAAAACAAAGTACACAGTGGCGCGTGGCAGAACTATGACGATTGCGCACGCAGACCGTCAGAAAGTGACCAATTAAGTACCTGTAATGTCGAGCAGAGTATGAAATACTACTTTGTTCTATTTAACAAAAAATATAGAAAATAGCAAGGGTCATGTTTATTTGTAAATTGAATTGACCGATATCTTGACAAGAATAAACCTCAAACCAAGCTATGTCAAAATTGTTCTTTTTGGTACGCGCTATTT
>JAZHYW010027607.1:0-20946 GCA_037355805.1 Ixodes ricinus
ACCCTCGTTTTGGGCGATGAACTGTCAACGGGGTTAAACCAAGAAGGACAGCACGGCGGTCTGCAGAGGATTGTTAATGCCATCAAAAGATGTGTTCTTGCCGACAGGCCAAGTGGTCGTCCGGAAGTTTACCGGCATGCAAAAAGTCAATATTTGTATCTGGTGTAGCACGGATACCCGTGTCAAAGGGGCCATGAAATGATTTTTTAACTTCTTCCTTAGCTTTAATCCTCAACTCAAAAGAAAACAGTGGAATCACGCGGTCGTGACATGCTAGGGCACCGGTGCGATGACCCAAAGTTTCCGCCGTGTTTTTAAGCACACCATAGAACTTGGCATTCGCAAGTGCACTCATGTGCACTCATTGGCCACGAACGCGAATTCAAATATTCGTCGACGAATTGATTGTTGACGAGCGCATACGTCCGAGTGACGCAGTTTTCGTCAAATGCATGAGCTGGGGTAGGCTGACGTCATTTCTGGCTTTTGTAGGCATTGCAAAGAGGATATTTAGAACCATACACAGATGATGATAACATCATAGCACACGGACATCTACGAGCACAAAACGGGTCCAGCTACAGAAAATAAACGTTACACTCGTAAAAATAATCGTTTGTAACTTCTTGATTACAAAGACGAACACGCCTCTGAGCATATAAGTTTAATAGTATGTGTTGATGCAGTGTTATAGAGCAGGCCATTTCATATACGTCATTTAAACAAACGCCAGCTTGTCACTTGAAAAAAAAACAAAAAAAAACACTGCGATCTAATGCAAGCTATTGCAACGAAAGCACGTTTATCAACGTCTTCAGAACTGTCAATTCTTAAGATCGTCGATTGGTACAAAAGGTTAAAGATCGCAGGCGCTTCCTCGCTTAAAGTTGCTGTGAATATTCGGTGACCCAGGGATGAAACAACTTCCCCTAGGCCCTACACGACGTATACCTTTCGTTTCGATTCTCAGAAATTCCAACATTCAAAGGAAGCCAGAAAATGCAAAAATGTTATCCTAAAAGCTATATCGTAAAATCGTTGATGACTACAAAACGAAAAGATGGCAAGAGCTTCCTCGTTAAAAGTTTCTGTGATTACGCGGTTACCTGGGGCAGAAACAATTTCCCCAAGGTCCAACATGCGACGCATACATTTTGCATCGATTGTCAGACATTCCAACGTTCAAACAAGCTTAGCGTATGCGAAAATTGCATGCAAAAAGTCTTATCGATCCTTGACCACATTCGGGAATCCGAGCTCCGCTACGACGATTTGATTGATGCTGTCACACAGGTGCTAATATCCAGAGCGATCTTGCACAGAAAAGGTATAAAGCCTCATTATTTCAGATCTTCACGTTATACCTGTGTCCGAGAGCACGAAGAAGTCCGAAATCGTCGGCAAGAAGCGGCACATTACGACTACCGCGCACCGGACAAACTCGTATCCACCAGCTCTTGGCGCTGCCATCTTACCGGTGACATCACGGCTCTTGCGAGGCCACATGACAAGTAGTCACGCGGTTGCTCAGGAAACCGAGCCAGCTCAGCTCGTTGCTATGGCACCGCGTGTGACCAATCACGGTGAGAGGCGGCATAAGGAAAAGCGTGGCGCTACTTTTGCAGCTACGCTGCCATATAGAGTGGCTCTAGTACCGCCAACCTTCGTTAAACGCACAAGACACGTGCCACGAGCAGCTTGACCGCCGTTTTCGTTTTAGTGTGAGTATGTTTATAGAGAATGAACCATGGCCTCCTCTATACTCAGCGAGCGTGGCTGTTCTCCGGCGGCGTCCTCGGTCTCGGTTGAAGACTAGCGGCTGGTAGCGGTAGAATTACCTCGTGGAAGCTGGAATTAAACAAATAGTCAGAGTGCAGGCAGTTGCGTAAGTGGAACATGATTGTAAGCCTGAGACTGGGGCAGAAGAGATCTTAACAGAAGGTAGAAAAGAGGCACGTGCTCAACTCAGCTGTCAAAGATTGACAGTTTTCTTACCTATTCCTACGCTGTCTCACAAAAAAAAAAGGAAACAAATTGACAAGCGGACAATACATTTCGGTGCACGTCCATAGCTCCGTTGATCTCGCTCCGAAATACTCACGTAAAGGGCCGATCACAGCGACAACCTTCGACCCGGCTGCACGTCGCCGAATCACTACTTAACACAAAGACGGTTTGGCCTGAAAGATGCGTTTCTCTAGCAACTCAATCAGTCCAAAGAAACAGTACTGGACACTGCAGTCGAACCTGGAGCCATCTCGAAGCTGAGAACGACATTGCCCTCGTACAGCGAAGCACAATAGCTAAACACCGGGACTATCTGCGAATTCAACGCTCAGTTTTTGCAGCGGTGAGGACACGAAACGTGGTTTCCAAACACGAGGAGAAAAGAAGCGGTAGCGCGATGAACGCGAGAAGCACGAGCGGACATTCCAACGCTCAGGATAAGTGTGTTTTGGCGTCTCGCCGCAGTGGGCGCCCGTTACCTGGCTCTCCCGGCTCTGGTCTCTCCTAAAGCCCCTTGATAAAGGCGTTTTTTACAAGTACCGCCAACCATTGTTGTGGAAACGCGCGAGACACGGGCCACGGGCGGGTGCTTCGCCGCCATTCGCTTCCAAGGGCAGCTCATTTCAGTGCTACGCCGCCATTTGCTTCCAAGGGCCGCTCGAGAGACGGGCCTCGTGCACTCGCGCATTTGACGCTACTTGCAAGACAAACGCAAAACACATCGAGGGGCTTTAGGCTCTCCTCCCCATTCTTTGTCTGCCGATCTATATTTTCACTTTCGGCGGCCGCGTCTCGTGGTGATCTGCCCGGCTTTGTCGCTATAGAGGACGCTATTCCTGAACTTAGTCTGCCTCAACTGGCGACTTGTTTCTCATCTGTAGATGAGCAAGTTAGCCAGTGCAGTAGTACCGCTAGCCTGGGGTCTTTAACGTCCCCCACGCAGCAGTGATACACGACCGCAGACCGGTACGATTCTCATCCAGATAGAAACGAACCGAGGTGGGGATTGAACCCAGGATCCTTGGGTTCTGCAGCGCGAGCTTTCAGTACACGTGCTTCGCCGTCAGTCGCGTCCAGGGGCCACTCATTTCAGTGCTGCGCCACCATTTGCTTCCAAGGGCCAAAAAAATGCAAACACATCAACAGGCTTTAGGCAGAAAGGTTAAAAACTTTACGCAAGTGCGCTTGCCAGCCCGCCATCCAAAGTACTAAAATAAAAAGAAAGAAAAAATTAAGAAGGAAATAATATACATGCACACGTGACACTATATACCAGAGACTCCTAAATTCGCAGCGAGATGTCTGGGTATCGCCGCCTAGCGGAATTTGTTTACAACCCAAAGTGACGATAATTTATTGTTTTCTCCTGGTGCAAGCATATGTAATGCCAAGCTTCTAGGGACAATGCAAATTAAAACAGAACCGCCAATGTAGCGCATGCATAACCCATAGTGCGGAAAACGGAAGAGCCCTTAGTGAGCTTCTCACAGTGAATACAGTTTCAAGCATATATAAGACTCTGTATATACCACGGTGGAAGAAATACATTTAGGTGGTGACTCTGGCCGCTCTTCCCGCGTGGAGCGAGCGACCAGATCGTGTTCGAGCTGAGCCAGGAGTATACTCTGTTTCACCTTATGATGTACCGCAGGAAAGGCTACAAGCGCGAGCTCCTTGCTCTGGGGCACATATCGGCGGCACAAGCTCTCGTGACTTAAGAGCGGCTGCCAACGCTATGAGCTCGCGCTTCTAGCCTTCGCTGCGGTACAACATAAGGTGAAACGAAGTATAGTTACTTCCGCGCCGCCGCGGAGGGCGCTGAGGTGTGAGCACCGTGGGTATGAGGTCTCTCCTCGGCGGCCACGGTTTCGGGGCGTAGCTTGCTCGCCTTTTTCGCGGTGTGGTGGTGGTGTGCGGCCAGTGGCTGGCCTCATGTTTTGCTTTGGTGCTGTGTCGATCAAAGGTGCCACCATCGTGCAAGTTATGCTATAAGCATAACTTGCTTATAGCAAGTTATGCTATAAGGATGGGAAAGACGTGCTTCGTTCCCAACTGCAATTCGGGGTACCGGAACTGTGCAGAGCGAGTGTCCTTGTTGAAAGCTCCATCGAATGACGCTCGCCTGGAGCAGTGGCGTCGTGCAATCCCGAGGGCCGATCGCAAGTTACTACCTAGTCTCCTCATCTCGTTGACCAAGTGAAGACCAAGCTTCACAGTCTAATTTCTGTCGAAGACTGGGAATGCGAAGATGTCCTGACAGAAAAGGCTGAAGAAACCAAGGCTGTGGACTGCATACTATATGGTGTAACTGGGTTTTTGAGTGTGAAAATGAAAAAAAGCTACACGCTGCCCTGCATGCCGATCCGCTTTCAGCATCGACAACATAGTGAAAGTCCGTTTACAACTCATCTGCAACTGTCCGAATTACGAGCTGCAGCTCTTTATGAGGAGCGATGGAGGAGGGAAGGCGTACTCGAACGCGGTCACCTTAGACCATCAGGGGGATGGTCAAGTGACTACTCGGGGGTCACGGGACGCCTGTCGTCGACGATCCAATGACGTCATCGGTGACTGTCACTGCGAAGTCATCCGTGCATGATGACGATCGACGCATCGTGTGCCAATGACGTCATCAGTGACGGCGTCGACGGTGACGTCATCTATCGATCGATGATGACTTTGCGGCTGCTGAGTAGACGTCATTAGCTTTCATCACTGATGAGATCATCAGTGATTGATGACGATGACACCGTTGCGTGAGAACGATGGACGTCATCAGATGATGTCACTGATGACGTCATCAGTAATGAGGACGATGACGATGCGACGCTGATGACGTCACCAGGTCGCATGCACACTGGATTGCACGCAAGCAGGTTGCATACAACTGATGCAGCCGAGCTGCATGCGACAGGCTGCATGCAACTGCAGGTTTGCTGGCTGTCGCAACAGCTACATGCGACAGGTGCATGCGAACCAGTTGCATGCTACTCGGGATCCGAGGTCTCTCCACGAGGTCTTTCGAGACTTCGGGTTCCTTCGGGCCGACTCGGAGGACTCGGGTCTCGGGAGGACCTCGAGAAGACTCGTTCGTTCGGGCGTTGCATGCAACTTGTTGCATGCCAGTTGCATGCAACACAGTGTTGCATGCCAGCTTGCGAAATGCAACAATCTGCGTGCAAAGACCTCGGAGGTCCTCCAGGTTTGGGAGTGACGCAACCTGTTGCTATGCACTGTCGAAGGAATCTGGCGAGGTAGCTCCGAAGGAATCTGAGGTTCTCCCTGTAGGTCGTCCGGAAAGGGACCCGAGGTCGTCCTAAGGACCGCGATGTTCCTTCGGGACGATGCTCAGGGTTCAACTTCGGAGTGACCTCGTGCTCCTCGCGGAAAACGAATTACCCATAATGCACTACTGGGTTACGCCGAGTGCGACAGTGAAACGAGCGACGGCGACTGCCCTGCATGCCGGATCGGCGCTTTAGAGCGTGCGCCTAAAACACTTCTGCTGAAGCAGCACTGACAAACGTGAAGAACAGAGGAGGCCTTATACACCCCAACAAGAACCTTTTCCAGCTACTGAAGAAAGCGGAACAGTTCTTCGTGGAAAATAAAAGCCACCAGACTGTCTACTGGGACACAATCGACAGTGTTCTTGACACATGAACAATAACGTTTCCATGCGCTGAACACAAAGAAGAAACAGTTGCCCAGTTGCTCCACTACTACTTCAGCATGCGAATGCGACAACACTGTCAGCATATTACCATGAGTATGAACAAACAAGCTCAAGAAAAGAAGAAATCAGCAAAGCAGCGCTCGTCTTAGTTTAAGAGCATGGGCGAGAAACACAGGATGTAGGAGATTGCGTTCTTTGGTAGTATGCAGTGAATTCAGCTTTTGTGTACATTTTAAATGGGAAAATATTTGTCAGGTATTTTTTTACAGATGAAAAGTGATTTATGTCCTATAACCGCTACTATTGTTTGACTTTCAGTCACTGTGTCATCATGTCAGTCAGTATGTCATCATACTGTGTCATCATTTCAGTCACTATGTCATCATAAATATAATTTTTTTCTGCTCACAAGGTTTGTATGTTCCACAGTACAAGTTGACATTGTATGTATAAACCATTTGTAATGCTATAACCTTTATGCGCATGTAAAGAATTATTTTGGCCCCACTATGTAACATTATTAGAATTAATTTTTTTTCAATAAGAAGGCAGGAGCAGGGTGGAAAAAATCACCCGACCTCCTATAAAGCCACGCAATATGTGTAAACAATTTACGGAACTGTTACCAAACATGCTGTTTGACAAAACATGCGAGCACGACCCA
Source organism: Ixodes ricinus (assembly GCA_037355805.1). Classification (NCBI taxonomy): domain Eukaryota; kingdom Metazoa; phylum Arthropoda; class Arachnida; order Ixodida; family Ixodidae; genus Ixodes; species Ixodes ricinus. The sequence goes on from JAZHYW010027607.1 coordinate 6,348, forward strand.
GCTGTTTACTCTAAATTACTCTAAATTATTGAAGGCCCAGTAGATTATGCCGGGAAGTTTTATATTTATACGAGTATTTTTGTCACGTTAAGTTATCATCGGAATGTTCTCGCTTAAAAAAAAAACAGGAACCGCACGGGGGAAAAGGCAATCAGTGCCAGTGCGCCAACATAAATTCATCATTTCAGTACACAGTACACAGGGACCGAGTAAAGAATGCATAATTTCCTTCACAAGCCCTCTATACAAGCCTTCAAAAGCCCCTCTAAACTTGGGCGCCATCTATCCCCGTGCGCGTGAAGCGCGCTCGCGCGCCGAACATAATGTGGTCGCCGCGTGAGACAGAGAGTCATCACCTAAATGTATTTCTTCCACCGTGGTATATACACACGTGCATACACATACAAGCACGGGTTAATTGTCTGGGAAAGAAAATACGAAGAAAATATTTGGTATCCGAGCCAAAACCAAAACGGAAGTACAGCGGGTCCTCTGCGCCTCACGACACCCGCTGAATAGACCGATCTCACCAGCCAGTTTGACCATGCCACCGCTGCCGCAAGGCATCGAGGGAACTTTAGTCTTTCTGCGCGTGCGACAACCTCACTGGAGCACTGCGCGTGTAAAGCACGAGAAAGCACGAGCCCTCGCGTGCACGGCCGTCTGCCTCCTGAGAACTAAAGTCATGGCGGCGTCACGCATGCGCCGAACGCTTAGTGAGATCGGTCTATTAGAAGATTTCTTTTACTCGGAGCACTGAAGATTTTGTTGGCTGATTCTATTGCACTTATTGGCGGTATTACGTTATGGTATTTGATGTACGGCCGTTCTGGACGACACTAAAAAAAATTGCGGTCTTTTCTTGCTACCGAAAATGAAGCGGAGTTACCCTTCAACGAATGTGGTTTTCATATAGCCTATTTCCAAGCTAAAATATTGGCACAATTGTTACGGAAATCGGGTATGAGGCTTCGTATTGGATTCCTATTGGGTGAATTAATGAGAAGTAGTGTACATGGTGTCTATGTGGGTGTTTGGCACGCATGGAAGAGCTTTTTGTTAATGTAATATTTAGAACCTGTTTTTGTTTTTATTATGCACTCTCGCATGATGCTTATACGTATTTTTTAGACTCCCGTCACTCTTTTTCAGTGGCGACGGTCGATATGTCCAGCATAGAAAAATTCACAATCACATTGGTCAGCACATGAACATGTTTTCTTCTCACTTAACTATTATATCTTAACATGTGCTGATACAAGAAGCTTCTACATAATACTTCACTCTCACCCTACGATGGGATAAAGGCAGAAGCTACGGACCGCCAGATCCAGTCACGAGCCACTTAAACAATGTGTGGTATTTCGCTTCGATGCACGTATCGGTGCCCGTATCTCGGATCACTGACGGGACTGGGCGGACCGTGCATTGGATCGAATAGCACTGAGTGACTAAACAATTTTACATTGCAAAGAAAGCCACGACGTAAAGGCTCTTTGCGATGTCGAAACTATAAAAATAACGCCGCGCTTTTGGATTCGGAGCATTATTCGTCCAAACCTAATCAATGCTAAGCGTGTCATAGTTCAGCGTGTAAGGTGATTGGACCTGGTGGCCCGTGGCTTTGGCCTTTAGTCCATCGTACGATGAGACTAAGTAAAAAAGTTTGGAAAAGAGGCATTAAAACATCTGCTATTAGCTGTATATAATCAGGCTAGATCAATTGTGCATGGAAAGAATAAGAATTTTATTAAAAGGCTTAAAGAACGTCTTGGCATTGCCGATTCGATGTTCAGAGTCGCTATTTATCTTTAAAAAATGTTTCAAACTGGTTCACGTGTTCTACGAAACCACACAATTAGTCAAGTGCACCATTTTCCCTCGATTCCTTTAAGAGTCTCTCAACATCATTGGTCTTAATGTAGTGTACTTTAAGGTGACCTCGTGTTTCACTTGTGGCCACAATAACTCCGTGAGGTTCAGCTCACATTCTTACGGTGGAAACCTCGGCACCCAGTGGCTGGTGTCCTCACTCATGACATCTACCTTAGGTTGCAAGTACAGATCATTGACCGCTGCAACAATGCCGAGCAGGTCCTCCTCCTTCATAGCGGCATTGTCGCACTACAGCCTTTGCCGGAAATGAGCTAAGAAGGAAATGCTAATGGAAGAAAGCCACCGCTGAATATTAGTCTTCCATGTTGCGGTTATACCATGACATTTAGAGCCTTGGTTGTGTCATGGTGCTTACACCATTGTTGATAACAGTTTCAGCCGTTGGTCTCAGTTCGGCCCAGCAGATGAGTTGGCAAAATCACGCTTCAAATTTGTTTAAGTTCGTCTCCTCGTTTTGTGTCTGTTTTTTTTAATCTACAGAAGACACTAAGGAAGCCTGCAGCAAACAATGTCATCTTCTGCATAAGCGACTGTTACTCTTCGTCCCTGAGCCCGGAACTCAACTCGCACATGACTGCTAGGCTTGCAGACATACATTGCTGTCGGTGGATACTTCGACAGTTTTAATGCCGGCGCTCACTCAAGTTTTACGTTCGACATATATCGTGCTGATCTTAGTTTAGTGTTTCCTAGGCGTCTCGATATCCTTTCGTCACTACTGGAGGATGATCTCACTTTCCATTAGAAAATAGTGGAGGTTCCGTCTCAGCTCTCGAAGCCTGAATTACATCAGAAAACAATACCGAGCTTTGCAGGCTTAGAACTCCGGCGGCAGTTCGACACTTTCTCTCAAACCAGTGGCGCTCTTCTTCAGTGTTGTGATCTCTCTTCGAAAGAAAAAAACTTGTGGTTGTGAACCACAACTGTGTGATGCACGTTAAATGCCCAGACCGAGTAGTCGTACTACACTAGGCAAAATTTCTCATCTACGGCGTGTAACCATGTTGCCAAAAACTGGCAGACTAAACTCTCGCTCCCTAAACATCAAATGACAAGATTTATAGCTGAATTTTTTTTCCGAGGGAAGATGCACTGACAGGTACTCACGGTCCTCTGAATGACAGCGTCATAGGTTGCCTCACTGCTTACCACGCTGAAGCTTCACTGACCGAGTGTTTATAGCTTTGTTCCCACGTTCCAGAGTCATTTTGTTTTCGTAGATGGAACTAAAATTTATACCTTTAGCACAGGCACAGGAGTTAGCAGCCTCATATTTCTTTTTAATCTCGCGGTACCGCCTGCGCATCCAAGAATTATCATTTGAAACCTGCTTTAGCCTTAGGAGAACCACTAGATTGTCTTCTCTGGCTTCACATAATATTTCCCTTCGCATCGCGTTTACATTTGTTAGTTCATTAAATTAGTATCACTTGTATTACAAATACTTTGATTCATGTTGCCGAAAATAACAAGCTTCGACAAGCTTAAAAATGCTGACTTTTGTGACAACTTCTTTACTAGGACAACCTTGCTGATCACATTTGCGGCAGCCTGGTGCCCCTAAGCACACACGGAGATGCCGTACTTTTTTTTAAGTATGTCTTTTGTGAACACACTTTACAAGACAGTTTTCGGGCGGTTCTAGTATCAATTTTATAGCAATCACCTACAATGGGAAATTCGCATGGTGATCGATATACTCGCATCAATTTAATAAACCCTTCACATGGCCAGCCTAACTGTATAAAATACGCATATTTCTTTGCAATCAGCCAACATCAGCCGCGGTCTTGGGCGCTAGCTCTCTCTAAGTTTTATCCTTCTTGGTGCAAGCCTCCATAGTTAGGGAGACAACAAGTCACGTGCGCGCCCCGGTCGGCTTCCTGCTGAATCCGCCGATTTCGGCGGGAGCAGGATTTGTTAGCGATCCTTGCAGATCTGGGCCCGTTTGCTACTGAAGCAGCACTAACCGCGGCCGTAGCCAGCTGCACACAGGAGAGGATTTTGGCACCACGTGACTGGCTCGGTAGGGATGCGGGGAACATGGCGGTGCCCTGTGAGTGAGCGCTGCTCGCTTTGGAACTCATACGGCGTCGGCGTTGCCGCAACATTGAGCGGCGTTAGTCAGCGAACGAACGGCGCAGGAGGCTGTCGCTTTGCGTTTCCTCACTTTAAATCTCAAAGCCACGTGCAATGACCTTCGCCGCATTTTTTAGATAGTCTTTCGATTCTGGCCATTCCTAGCCTCAATGAACGCGGTACTTGTCGGCATGGCAACGTCTTTTGGAAAGCGGATTGCCTTGACTCCAATCGGCCGGGCATTAGACAGCACGCAAAAGCAGTCAGCGCCACAGAAGAACTTCTTCTCAGCTTCCCAATCACCGAGGCGCATGCTACGAGCGTAGTTCCACGCGTTCCACGTCAGCCGGCGCCCGCAGTAGTAACTGGTGCCAAAGCAAAAGTCAAAAACAAATTTTGCCTTTGCACGCGCGCCTCGCCAAAGCCTTTTACGGCTATTTACTTTAAACCTTTTATAAGAGGCAGCGCCAGCGCGCGCGAGATCGTAGAATTACACACTTCCAGCGTTCTCCGCTTCCAGTGTGCATAATCACTACCTGGCCGGACTGAGCGCCAAGGGGCAATCCGCTTTCCAAAGACGTTGCCATGCCGACAATTATCGCGTTTATTTAGGCTTAGGAATGGCCGGAATCGAAAGACTATCTAAAAAATGCGGCGAGGTCACTAGCTGATGCTTTGCAAGTTAAGAGAGGCAAGGCAAAGCGGTAGCCTCCTGCACCATTCGCTGCTGACCAACGTGCCCGATATTGCAGCTACAACGACATATTAGTTCCAACGCGAGCGGTGCTCACTCACCGGGGCACCGCCATTCCCTACCGAGCCAGTCACGTGATTTCAAAATCCCTCTCTTAGGTACCGCGGCCAACCTGAACCGCGTGCCAGCGCTTCTGAGCAAACGGGCCCTGGAGGCTGCGTCACCAAAAACGACATCTTTTATAGTAATCCGTTAATTCGGTTTGATCCAGATTGCCCGTGGGAGACGCGCGTTGCCGAAAAGTCTAACCCTGAGATCGCACGGGAAACGGGCCGCTCGAAATTGCGAGACGACATAGTCTGTAAATTGATTTCGAAAATTCAAGCAGCTATCAATCCCGCTTGTCGAAGTGAGCGATGCAATCAGTGCCTGAGCCACGATGACGACTCCCCGGTAACGTTTGGTTGCATTTAGAAGGCACAAGGAGGCATCGAGGCCTCCAAGCCTCCGCCACAAAGCGGTGCGATTCTCCGCTAAATTTAGCGGTAATATTTCCTGATAAATTTTGCCGGAACATTTCTGCTAATTTAGCTGGAAATGTAGCAAAAATTTACCACTCAATGGGAGGAGAGCAGTAGAGGAGGAGGGGAAGGTACGGAGAAGGAGGAGGAGCCCACCCCCCCCCCGTACACTTCCTCCTCCTCAAGAGCTGTGCGTCTAATTCGGCATTATAGAGAGTTTTAAACGTCTTTCAACTTTTTTAATAGGAAAATCGACCGTGCATCGTTACGATTTATGGAATTTCTAGGATGCTTAGACCTCGCAGAGTGAGTTGTCGCCATATTTAGGTGATCTCAGAAACATCCTCAAAGCACATTGAACCAGTGTTGGGTAAAGTACATCTGAAGAGGTATCTTCAAGTAATGTACGAGTAAACGAGACGCAACGTACTTTAAGTACACTGGGTACACTGGGTGCAACGTACTTGAAGTACTGTAAATACATGTAGTTTCAAAGTAAAGCGGAGTATTTCAACACAATCTTTTATGATGCGCTTTATTCCCTCATACAGTGATTTTTCAACTGGTATGCATTGCGCAGGGGTAATCAGGGGTGCATGACCTATTATATAAAAACAGCGGTGAATATTTGATGAAGTCAAGTGGCCAGAGAGCGTTATTTTCAGGAATGGAACCAAATTCAGAAGATTCCCTTCTCAATTTGGCGCCACTTCCATTGGATTGTTGCACTCAAGGTTGTTAAATGTACTAGATAGAGCATGACGTCAGCCCCGTAGCTTCCAGTAATCCTTATAGAGGAGTGTCCTCTCTATAATGAAAAACAACAAACAATGAGTGTGCAAGCGAGCAGGTGATAATTAATCGATAATGTGACACCTGAGATTGGGGTACGAAAATTAAGGAACTTTCAAATAGAAGGAAACAACAAGAGAATATCTCAAAACATTGTAACATTCTCCTTGTTGTCTTTACCTTCGACATGAAAATTTAAGTTTTCCGCACCACAGTCTCAGGTGCTACATTATGATTAATTTTGGTTCTCCTAATAGTTTGAACCTCTCGCTTGCGCTGACCGACCGAGAAGTAGCGTGAGTTCAAAAAGCTATAGGAAAGCCGCCCCCAGGACAAATGGAGCGATGCGTAGTCGGACCACGTTTCTGGCAAAAGTAGAATATCCCTCACACTGTTTCTTCGGCATCAACAAAGCATCATTTCATATACCAATTTGACACAACCAAATTTGGGGAATGTACTTGAAGTCAGAATTAAACTTTCCACTGAGTACCAGAAAATACTTAAGTAAAGTACAAGTACATACTCAGATAATGTACCTCAAGTAAATTACAAGTTTCCTAAACCTACTTGAAGTAGTACTTTAAGTACAATGTACTTCAAGTACTTCCAACACTGCATTTAACATTATAACTACTTTTCATTAAATATAATTTGCCAGAAGTAATATAATCACACATGAAACTAATTACAGTAGAAACATGTAATCGTTTTATCGGAAGTATGACATGCTCAAGTCAAACTCAAGATGTATGTGCTTCTTCGGTGACAAGAGTGCTTAAAAACGGCAAAGCCCTAGTGAAATGCTGCGCAAAGAAAGAAAGTGTGAGAAAAAAGCCTGCTTGTAAACGAAGTGAAACTTTATTATTATAAGGTATGTTTGTTTCGAAAAAGCACAACGTTTTTGTCTTGGTTCAATTTACAGGTGCAGCCATTCTCAAAACACGAACGGAAGTACGTTTCTATGTTATTTAGTCAAGTCCGCTTCCCTTTTTTGCACAGGTGCAGGCTTGTGCAGGTAAATCGAAGGAGCCCAGTGTCTCCTAACACTCCAGAATGGAAGACTTGTCTACGAGTCGTCGCTTCCACCGTCGAGATCCAGATTGATCCTATTTCAGTCCGTATCGCTTCGTGGCAAGGAATCATTAAACATTTAATTCTGTTTGATCGCGCGTTGTGGTGAGGAGGTGCGTAGCAGCTGTCTACGAAACTACGCCGCACAGAGTAACGCCTCGTCACCCCAACCCGACTTAAGGTTTACGGGCCGCCAGAAGAGCAGAATGCGCCTGCTGCAGCAATCTCAACGTTTTTGGTGCGGTATACTTCTACCTGAAAGCCGGCATTTGTCACTGCTCCTTAATCTCATCTTCGCTGACGTTCGCGATACGCCGGCCTTTTCCGTAAAGAAACTCTTCACACTACCCATAGCGCCCAGAAGAAACAAGCCGCCGCGTTTAACGACTGATCCGACGTTGTTAACCACACTTCGAAGGATTCGTGGTCAGCCGTGGCCACTTCAGGCAGTTGCAGGAAAGAACGACGTCGAAGGTTTCTCTGTGTTCTTCGGGGAGCACTCCAGCTTCCAGGACATTGCAGGAACCACCTTCCGGATGGAGGAACGCGTGCGCTCTATTATGTCTGACGCCCCTTCTTGACGTCGCTGTAAAGCAGAACACGAAAGTGGCCATGAACCTGTATGTTGCTGCGATGCCCGTGACATTGGGCACTGATGCTCGCGGACATATTGAAAATATCTGGGCTCAGGTAATGTTTTTTAAATATTAATAAATAATACTGCTTTCTTGTTTTGACACCTTGAGGTTAATAAACCTCAATCGGCATCTGATTTCTCCGCTGTAGATGAGAAATTTAGCCAATAAAGTACCACGGCTAACCTGAGGCGTTTCGCGTGATTCACTCAGTTGTGATAAACTATCGCACGCCGGTGCGATGCTCATTCATATCAAAACGAGAAGGGGCGCGAAATTAATGGGATTTCGAGAAGGTTTCTGTAGTTCTTTGAGCACTGAATATTGTCACCGAGACGTCTCCGAGAGTTTCCTAGATATCTTGCTTGGCACATATGGCTGCCTCCTTTAAGGAAAAATACGATTATACTGCAGGAAACAACATATTTAACTATAGCTGGGAAACTCCCAAAGAGTGATTCACACTTGACCTACACCGTCGTCATATTTAACATAAATTAAAATTTTCTTCGAAGAAAGTAAATTGAGACATATGTATGCATTAATAAGCATTAGTATTGGGAATTTAGCAACCAGTGTTTTCTCGATGGCGAAGACAACTATTGAGCTGATGGTTGCATATTTCTTCTGATAAGTTAGTAGCAGGAAACTCCTACGGATTACGCTCGCGGACGAAACGCTCGTACGTAGCAAGAATATTTTACCTCGTACAATTAAGGCGCTCTAGATCCCAAGTCAAACGTTCGCACAAAGTGAAAACAAATTACTTTTTGAGAAATCCATTAAAAAGACTACAACAGGTTTATACTCCAAATTCCTAAACACTGTTCAGACACAACCGATGGTATCGGCAATGTATGAGACACGCGACCGCTTTTACATTCACCCCGCATGTTCACTGCAACAGCGAAGACTCGAGTAATTCAGTTATTGGACAGAAAAGGAATATAGCTGTTTTTTGCAAGGTGGTGCCGCCAATGTTCTTCCCAACCCCGCTCCGGAGTTAGCCAATATCTCGAGCACGAAAGTGCGCTCCGGATATTGTTAGCGTTGGAAGCCATCTGTCACCTCACGAATTGGCCACAACTCGATTATTCGTCGATAGATGTAGTTTTACCAAGTCTAAGCGATCCGGTCACCCAGTGACCACGTTTCATCTGTGAGCCACAATCAACCTTCTGGACAAACCTGGTCGGTTTAATATTGAGTCAGAAAGTAATTTGACGGTGAGAAAAAATAAAGAGACCTTACTACATTAATCTGATTGACGCAAAATGCGTAATATGTTCAGAGTCAAGCTGTTTGAATCTGTTTGAAACTATTTCGCACGTTTTACAAGTTTCATTTTTAGGCATTTTTTCGTTAGATATATCGACACAAAGATGCGGCGCTCTATTCTTCAGTCGGCTTTCTCCGAAGTATTATGGTAAGATAAAATGTTTACGACTGACCAATGGCGAGTCACCCAAGCTGCTCTTGAAGGCAGCCACGGCGTTTGGTACTAAACTACGCTAAGTGGCGTGATCTTTTACGCCATCCGTTACTATGGGCCACGTTGTCACGTTATTTGTGCAACCAGCGACCACGTGACGTCATGTGATAATGCAAAATAACGTCACGTGATCAGTTTAATTGACACTATACCATGCGACATAATGAATTCATGTCACGTGGCGTCACGTAAATATAGTCTATGTGGATATCATACATAGCCTATAAGGAATACTTGCTCATGTAGCCCCTGCTATACTTACGTGATAACGTGACCCCACCTAACACCTGCTTATGCTGGAATAAAATCTTGTCTTGTGGAAACAAACAGCTGTGGCCACACTCATCCTATTTGCTCAATTGGTCAGGTGAAGAGTATAAGGCAACAGAGCCTCAGGTTCGTAGTGCGATTCCTGGAGAGGCACAAAGTATTTTTCTTAAAAAGCCTGGTGGAACCACAATGGGAGACCATGGTTTCATTAGGCTTTATATTGTTAGACATGGGAAATAACCCTAGAATGTGTTCTCCGTTAATAAACCCTAATGAAAATCCGGCAAAACTTCCAGTGACATTCGGTGGAAACGGGTTAATTTCCACTCATTTTCACCAGAAACCAGCGTAGTTTACCAGCTTTTTGCGGAAATATTACCGGCCGCCACTTTCCGTTACCAGATTCCGGTGTACGTTTTACCGGAGCCACTCTCGGTTAAAATCCGGCAAAAACTTCCCGTGACATTCAGTGGTAACGGGTTAATTTCCACTCATTTTCACCAGAAACCAGCGTCGTTTACCAGTCTGTGGTGGAAATATTACCGGAAGATACTTTCGCTGAAAGTTTTGTCAGAACCATGTTCGATTACCCGTCGCTGGAATCCTACCGGAAGTCACTCTCGTTTGCCTGACACCAAACTTCACTGGTAGCCGACGAAAGGGGAACGGCTAAAGGCAAGAAAGTCAAGACGAGCAGGGGGACTCAGCTGAGTTGGTAATGGTAGCCGCCAATGCAGTGGCATTCTCGTGAGTGCGTGTTTTTAGCTCGAGACGACGTTGTAATCCTGCAAGAAGTGCGTGCAGTGAACTGTTTTGACGATCCAAAAGGTGAGCAGCGATCACCGGCAACTTGCTACTATTTGCGACGAGGCAAAAGTCGGGGCAGAGCAGGTACGAGACCACTCGGGCGGCATTCTCGTCAGTGCGAGTTTTAGCTCGGGACGACGTTGCAGCGTAAAATCCTCAATAGTGCGTGTGCAGCGAACTGTTTTGACGATCCAAGGCAGGGCACTTTCGACCTGTTCTGTTCGAAACCGTTTAGCCCTGCCGGGCGGGGTGCGAGATTATTTGCCGGCAGGCTGAATTTTGCTGTAATTTCATCGGCATCGGGTTTCCAGATTCCGCTGGAATGTCACCGCCAGCCACTTTCGATTCCCAGACGACCCGGTTTTAATCTTACCCGAGGCGCGTTGACTCGCTTCCCCGTTTACCGAACTCACCTCGTAGCCGACGCGAGGGGGGCAGCCGAGGCGAGGCCGGGGGATCTGGGCGTCCTTGGTGCCTCGCACCAAGGGACGAGTCCCCACGCACCCTCTCTCCTCGCATTGGGTCGTGCGGGAAAAATGCGAGAAAGGTCGTTTTGCTGACTTTTGTGTTTCTTTTGCACAGAAAACCGGCTTCTTTGTCGGTTAACGAGCAACGGCCGTGGCCAGGAACAAATCGCTCAGTCTCGGACTTTTGCTTCATGCGCGTAGCCTGTATCTTCCAGAGCAGCTGGGTGTGCAGATGGTACGAAAATATCTTTCAGTGACCTGTTTCTTGCGCCTCTTTGCCCGTCCGGCTTCAGAAGCATCCAGCGAGCAAGAAAAAACCTGTGCCGGGATTTCTCAACGGCGGCGGATGTTCGTTCCGCGCGGTCGTGGTTTTCGCTAAGCGCTGCTGACGCCATGGTGCACCCGCGGCGGCGGCATCAGGGACGACATCGTGATCTGTGCCCGGGATTTCTCAACGGCGGCGGATGTTCGTTCCGCGCGGTCGTGGTTTTCGCTAAGCGTGCTACCGACGCCATGGTGCACACGGTAAGGCGGCATCAGGGACGACATCGTGATCTGTGCCCGGGATTTCTCAACGGCGGCGGATGTTCGTTTCGCGCGTTCGTGGTTTTCGCTAAGCGTGCTACTGACACCTGCTGCACCCGCGGCGACGACATCAGGGACGACATCGTGATCTGTGCCCGTGATTTCTCAACCTCGGCGGCATGTTCGTTTCGCGCGTTCGTGGTTTTCGCTAAACGTGCTACTGAGATCATACGTATGTGTGTCCGTGTGGTGCACCTGCGCGGTTTTATTACCGTACGTTCTGGGAATTTACCCAGCGGCCTTGTAAGTACTTTGAAAGATATCTTTTGCGACAAGAACTCGGTTGTTCCTATTTGGTCTGATTGCTTTTGTCTACAGCTGCGCAAATTGTTTCACTGGTATCGACAGGGTTAAATAGATACATAAGAACCTTCAGGTCTCTGTGGACTAACCACTTTTATTGTTACCGAATCGTCCAGCATCTGGTAAACATGCACCAACCACGGTTCACAGGCTTCCTCCTAAATGGCTTCCGTTGATTTCAGAAAAAAAGAAAGAAAAAACATAATGAATTCCGGCCAATCTTCAACAGTTTGCCAGAGTCTTTGCTTAAAATATCATCCTTTCGTGCGGTAAAGCGGAATGTAAGATAATGGTGCCTTTAAGCGCGCAATAATGATTATATAATTACTTAGTGCGTTATTCGTTGCCCACATTCCTAGGTTATTGTTGTTTGTTTGTTTTGTTTCTCTAGTGTTCACTGTGTCACGGTATTTTATTGGCTGCCTGGTCTCACATACAAGCATCTTTGCCTTCGTGGGACACGCACGCATACATGTATTTTTTCGAAGATAATAAAGATATTATTATATGGTGATCGTCTGGTAAATTGTGGCTTTACTGGAAGCGAAAAGAGTCCCATAATCCAGCAAAATAGTTTTTACTGGAAATAATCTTTCAGTTAGAAATCCGGTGACATTCGGGTAAAAGCCTGTAACATTCCTGTAAACCAACCGGTGACATTCCAGTAAGAAATCCGGCGACATTCCGGTAAACTACGGCTTACTGGAAATGAAAACAGTCCCATAATCCAGTAACAGTAGACTTTTACTGAAATGACATTCCGGTAAAAAATATTTTTCAATAGGGAATGATCACTAAGAGTTTATTTTTTAGATTTCCTGCGGACGTAAATTCTGGCTCCATACCCCTATGTGCTCGTTCTTGTGTTCCATTAATCAACGTGAAATAAGAAATATTGATACCCCCCAAAATATTTCATTTTTTTCTATTTTTCTGATGTGTACCTATACTATAGTTCGCTTCTAGGCAGCAAACTTGCTCGGCACGGCATGTCCAATCGATGGCATCCTCGCTTTTGGTTCAGCCACATCTCCAGTTCCTTCTGTTGTCTTCCACCAAGTCGCTGCACGATGTCACTGAATCGAGTGGAGGACAAGAAAGAATACCAAACTAGCGGGCCGACGCCCACCTCCAGGAGAGTCTTGCCCTGAGCCAAATCTGTGAAGGCACATGAGAGTCACTTTTGGTCTAGCTGGCTCTGAACACACACCGATTTAATATTTCTCAGGAATTGTTTGAAAATGCTCCCCAGTTCTTGTTTCCTCTATTTTGCAGTTATGACCTGAATCTTGACACGCATTCTATTCCTCAGGGCAAACACTGGACACTCGCGCAATCCAAATTCACTTACTTAAACAGGTTTTCATCCTATCGCTTTGCAGGAGCTACGCTGACGCACATCGGGAACTTTGGTATTCTGAAGAATCTGCGTTTGAACGGATGAACTATCACAGATAGATTAGTGTTGTTTTCGTCTGGTGTATTTCAGCTTTCAGCAAGTGAACTAGCGAAAACATTTTAATTACTCATCTTTTTTTAAACGCAACTCTTAATCGCCCGTTTCCGTCTTGAGCGGCGTCGCCGTCGGCTATGCCAGCGTAGCTGCGGTGCATTATGAAAAACGTCCCCGCAATGCTACCGCCGAAACGCCAGCGCGAAATCTGGCGCCGGTGCCGAAACGTCGCGACTCTACGCGAACGTCACGTGATGTTTCGGCGCACGCGCCAGCGAAACTTCGGGTGATGACGTTTTTTCGGATCGTGGAAACAAGGAAGATGCGAGGGCACGGAGTGAGAGAAGGGGCACACTCCTCCCCTGAGGCACGCTTCCTCTTCACGTGTGAAGTCGCGCTCTAAACGGGCGTTTCAGGGCTGTACTTGTATTCACCTGACCGGTCGCCTTCTCCAGGCCGCTGGCGGTCTAACCCCGTGATAAAGTATTGATTTGAAAAAAAAACGTCAGTGGTTCCGGGACGAGAAGTATATCACCCCTTGCGCATGGCTGGATTTGAGTCCAAGCCGGTAAAGTTTGTTATGTGATGTATCCCTCCGCCCTCTGCTGGCGGCGATAACGGCACCGTTTTCACCCCAACCCCGCCCCCGAAACCGTAGCCCCTTGGGCGATATTTCTCGTCCCAATTATGTGCGACTACTATTATTTTCATCAAACTTCCACGGTATTGAGGCTCCAGCGTCAATTCCCCCGCCAGCACATTATGTTGCTCGGAAATTCGAAGAGAATGAAGAAAGAGGGAAACATTTAACAGGGTGAAAATTCTTATGTGTATAATAAATATTTGGTTCCAAAAGCATATATGGTTGGATAAGATCATTTTAAGAGCATTAAGTACCTTATAAAATAGACAGGGAACGATAAAAAGATACATATGACGTTATAGAAACTTGTGACCGGTTTCTTATAACTTATTACGTACTCTTGTACGATCCTTATATATACTTATATGATTTTATTTGATCCTGTGCATTGGACCAATTGCTTTCTTGGATCAATATAGGTAGTAACTGGGTTTTATTGAATTCGCCTAATGATGTATTCTGCCTGTTTCTCATTTCATCCTGTCCAGCAACTTGTCCCAAGGGCTAAGAAACAGTGGCATAGAATGCCCCCTTTCTATTTAATATGATATCGACTAGAAAACTCTATAAAGGGCATAACACTAATGTGAAGAATGGACTGTTTTTTTTATTCTCTTTGAATAGGAAGATCGACATAAACCTACTGGCGCTGGTAATTGCTCACGGTGAGGTCTAACTCCAAACAATTATGTTTGGAATCTAAGTGTCGCGCAAGGATGCGACACTTTCCGCGTTGTAATGCATGCGCTTTTTATGGGTATTTTACTTTGAAGAGATAACTGCGAGCCACACATGTACACGTTGGATGAAATAAATTAACTCAAACCGCGTTACTCGCTACCTCGTCAGTAACTAAGTAAATTCTCGTTACCGCGATAAATGGCATGC
>JAZHYW010027608.1:0-22173 GCA_037355805.1 Ixodes ricinus
CGTAACCGCCACTTCGCGCTGCCATACCGCGAAACGGCCAAACCGCCAGACAAAGCTGCTCACCGAAGGCCTTGGGAAACGCTCAGAGCCCGTCGGGTCCCTTCGGTACCTACGTGCCGCAGCGCCGCCGCGTACATCCGGGACCTTTTGTGTCGGCGTCTGATCCACTACTCCTTTCTAGTATGCGCCGCCTTTTCCACCGCTTGGTGGCGGGTATGTCGTGACGGATCATTTCTTGTTTCCGTACTTTATAAACAGCATTTGTTTCTTTCTGATCTCAAATACTGAACAAATACTACTTTTATAAATATTTGAAACGGTTCGCGCCACTTATATTTTGTATTTCGACTAAAAAGAAGCTTTCAGCGGCTTTGACCAGTAGTAAGCCCAGGACCTAAGACGTCACATTACGCGCGCTTTCGGTACCGCGGGTCGCCCCCGTCGGTGGAGGAGGTTTCCGCGTCGTCCGGTTAAAATATGACGCACTGATATTTGAGTTACTCTTCCGTGCCCGCTGGCTAGCCCGAACACCAAGAGACGTGGAAACCGCAAAAAAGGTTGACGCTTAATTATGATTGCAGGGCCCCTTTAAGGCAACGAGTCACTTCTACTTCTTTGGCTTGTATCGTGTGTTCCTGAGTTGCCTCCTTTCAGACAAAGGGCTGATGTCCCGGTTTGTATTACTGATTCAGTGCTGACGTAGTGCTGCGGTGAGAACAAGATATCTTGCTTGGACATTGAAGTTTAGATAAGCAGATCAATGTGTTAGTGTGCATCTTTTTTCTGTATAGGTTACCAGGTACTCCCGTTTACGCGAAGGCAGTACAAGGTTTGCCGTGGACACGAAGGCAGTACAAGGTCCCCCATGGACACGAAGGCAGTGTGCCATATACTTGAATTTCGCATTTTTAATAAACCAGGTATTACTCCTTCCCACGGTTTTGTGCAGGCATTTTCTGCAGCCCTGCATGCGTATATAGGCATGCATATAGGTGACACTTGCACTCACTTTCCCCTTTCCTCCAAACAGCAGTTACATCCGGACCACATGTCATGCAACCTATTGCCGTTTTCCCTCTTAGAGCTCTCTATCTAGAAACACATGCTAGAAGTATAATTTTAATACATTTCATTTAAAGTCTGGATACACTGTTTTGAGTCTCTGTTCAATACCAAAGGTTTGTTTCTACCGCGTTGTAATTGAGGTTTTGACGTGCCATCTTATTAGGTGTATTCCGACGAGTCGGAATATACCTAATGAGATGGCCCATCAAAACCTCAATTTACAACTGGGTAGAAAAAAAACATTTGATTCTCAACCAGAGACTCAAAGCAGTGTATCTAGACTTTTAAATGAAATGTATTAGAAAATTCTTATGAGATGGCATGGCAAACCCTTAATTGAAACGCGGTGGCCAATTGTTTTCGTAAACTCCTTAGGGACTCGTTACAAAAAATCAATTGTTTTTCAACACAGACTCGAAATGGTGTCAATATACTTTCAAACTATATTCATATGAAATATATTAGAAACTTTATGCGGTGGCACGTCGAAACTTCGATTGGAACGCGGTGGCCAACAGTTTTCGTAAACTCCTTACGGATTCGTTACAAAACTCGCTTGCATTTCTATTGAGACTCGAAAAGATACGATGAGTAGACTCCATAAACTTTCAAATGAGATTCATTAAACATTTTTGTAAGGGTAAGAACCAATTACGAACAAAAACGAACATAAGCCACGCCCTGGTTTATTTAGGGGTCGGAGACTGTCTAGGGACGATTCAACGGGTCCTAACGTTTAGCTTAATAAACTTAAATTCTGCCGCCCTCTCTTTTCACCACTCGTAAGATCATATATCTTGATATTTAAAAAAATGCTAAAATAAATGGACATTGACCTACAACATACTTCCTTTTAAGCCACTCCGGCTAACATAGAGCAAGAGTAGGAAATTCACCCATGAATTACTTCCCGTAAGGACACATTGCATGACGACATTACCATATACCCGCGCGGCAATTGACTTTGGAGGGATTACATATATGCTAATTCCTCCGAAATTACAATAGAGGTAATTCCAATTACCAATCATTCCGCTCCCGGATTTTTGCGACAAGAGTGAGGAGCACGGAATCTCAATTTCTTATTAAGCACCGAGACTTATTCGGATACTGTAAGGATGATGGATCACTTCCCAGCTCTCGGGTGTGAACTCTCAGAACAAAATCAAAACACGCAATGGTTACGTAAATCGTTTAACTGGTTCTACTGTGTGCTTTGGATCGCGGGAGCACCACCTGACAACTTGTCGAACACGTTGAAGTGTGGATATACCGTGGGAGCCACGAGGCGTTTGACCGGTTTAGAGATGTCCAAACAGATAGTGCAACCATGAACACATTGAGCAGTCAAGTGGTCGCCCAGCGGGGAACAAGTCCATTTAATGGCATGCCGCTGTGCAACACGTGTGCAAGACACCAGCGCAACCTCTGTGACGAAAATGTTCGCGGACGCAAGGTGGGACACCGTCTGTTTTCTATAAAAGGGTGCGCTTTTGAGCCTGGTGTCCACCATTCCGCTCCGAGGAAGGATTTTAGGAAACCATGAAGACCATCGCTGCGGCCTTGTTTTTGGCGTGTGTTCTGGCCGTTGTGTGTGCCTTTCCCGGTAAAGGTGAGCCGCCCGTTTGGTTTTGTCATTAT
Source organism: Ixodes ricinus (assembly GCA_037355805.1). Lineage (NCBI taxonomy): Eukaryota > Metazoa > Arthropoda > Arachnida > Ixodida > Ixodidae > Ixodes > Ixodes ricinus. Next base: position 2,707 of record JAZHYW010027608.1, read on the forward strand.
GTACGGGTTGTCCTAGAAAGCTTTTACGGGGCTTGCATTGCACCAAAAACAAGCAACGCTTTAGCGCTAGTGATATGAAGCAGACGCTGAAGCTTCAGGAATAACCGTTATTTTATTCAAAAGGTTTAAGGGAGCTTCAGGAAATTTCGGTTTGAAAATGTGGCCTGTTTTCTTTCTGTTTTCCGTTACTGGCGCCATTCAGCTCCACGTATTTGGCCGCAACTTTCCTATCGCGAATTTCGGTAAATCACTTGTAAACATTGAATGAGACAATGATTAGTTCTTAAATGTTGGCATCTGGTATGGACCACTAGCGCTACATTTGGGGCCGAAGAATTAGCGTTTGGTGATGCGTACATGTACGTTTGCAGTGAAAAAAAAAACTTTTTTTTCACACCCTGTAGCAAAAAGACAAAAAAGGGGGCTCGTGAGCGCCAAGGTTTCATTCCAGCGATTGCGTTCGAATGTCGATTTACACCAGGCCTCAGTACAGGTTTGTGTGCTGGCAGAGGTTCTGAGATGTGCCATTATTTATCGGGCTATATATAGTGCGCACCTAGTGTATAAGGCCCAATTTAGGCCGAAAAACAGTTTTTGCTTAGATAGTCCGCATTTGGTGCATAACCCGAACTCCGTGCATAGCCCGCACCTAGTGCTTAGTCGACACAAAATCTTCCCATACACGGCACACCTTGACAAGCGTCTGTTTGTCTCAGCTCACAACGAAGCTCGAATTAATAAATCCATAGCATACTCTATCATTAACCGAATCCGTCACGTCTTGTCGTACTGAGTGAACTTCAAGAACGACGAATTCACGGAGAGCTCGCGCGCCCAGATAGTTCGCACGGCCAAAACTTTCAACTTTTGAACAAGTGTAGCCCGCGGACAAAGCCCCCAAAATACGGTAGTTGTATTCCTGTTGAGAGAAAAAAAAGAACCGTTCAGGCATCAGAGCATCTGGCAGCCGGGAAAGCACATGTAATCGTAAGCCTGTCAAGGATATGTTCAAACGCACGCGAGGCGTGCGCGTGACCCATATGTCAGCAGTCGGGGCGTTAAGCTTGTAAAAGTCTATAGGTAATGAACTGCGTCGTAGCAACTCTTGGATTGTCAAGTTTGAATAAATGAATAGCAATTGGTTCGGTATGACCTGATGCTTACAGCTTAAGGAACGCAAGGTCTGGCGAATCCCGGGCGACTTATTAACCTTTCCATCCAATTAGATTTCGATATTAGCCGGTAAGGAAGTCGAAGGACCCATTGGGAAGCAGGAAACATCAGACATAATAAGCCCTCACACATTGCTTGATTTGGCGGTGGCTAGACTTTTGCTTCAGGGTGAGTCCAGTCAAAACAAACGTTAGGAGGTAAAGCGTTTGTTTATTTATATATTGAAATACTTTACACGCCCTCAAGGGGTATTATGAAAGGAGGAGGGAAGGGGCTGCAAAGAAGAATAAATGAAAAATACTCAGCACATAAACACATCCAAATCAACTACACTTCAGCACACATGTATCAAAGGCCCCAAAAATTAGTTAAATCTTGGCAAAAAAAGAACTTGATTATTTTGACAACCAATGTTATCGGGCGAGTCGTTTCAGTCAGCAATGGCTGACAGCAAAAACCTGCAGAAAAACAAGGATGACTGGTTCGATCAAGAGCGTCAAAAGAAAAAGTCACTTGACCTTTTCTGTTTTATTTACTCTGTGTTGTGAGAACACGTACGAAAACTTGACGAACACCATGATTGTGCGCATTTGACGTTGTCCGATTGGCACCATCCGCTTGCAGCGTCGTTTGCATCTATACTTAAGGTGAAACGTAATATAGAGAAAGGTCTCGAGCATTCTTAAACAAAGACTGCGAACCTTTTAACCGCATTTGTGGAAAGAAAAAAAAAGTAAAGAAACACAAGCTCGTGTAATGGCAAACAAACCCCTGTGCTTTACGAGCTTGAAAAATGAGGGCTACGGTGAGTTGGTGATTTATGATTTATAAATAAATAGCACAGAAAAAATAAGGCAGAAAATGGAGACACAAAAATACGAACAGAGCGCTATTTTTATCCACTCTAATTTCTTCGTTGTCATATTTTGTGTCTCCCCTTTATCGAGTTTTTGTTTTTTGTGCGCTATCTTTTTACAGTATAAGTTTTGAAATATTGTATTGTAAACACTACTAAGTTCACCATTACCTTAAGAGGACGATGGAAGCTATACGCTCACCAGACCAATTGATCAACTGCCTTTCAACGCTTGACCACGCGCTTAGCGCCTGAGTGATCGGGATTATGAGGTGCGAGACGTACATTTGACTGGCCCAGCGAGCAGGTGGCCTCCTCCACCTTGTAAAATTGGCGACGTAGAAAGTGAAAAAAAAAAGACCTTCTTATACGAGTGCTGTGCGCGCGCAGGCCCTCCCTACGCAGCTTCGAAAGCTGGAACTACGCCTGGTGTTCGGAGGAGCTGTTGCGCTACCTGTGTGGCCTCCTCAACGGTGGTGGAAGCAGGAATGCTAGCGCAACGTCCCACTCCGGAAGTCAACCGTAGTTGCAGCTTTCGCCGCTTGGTGCATTCTCTATGTAAAACAAAAACAAAAATATGTCCCAGCACATGCATTGGTGAGGTGATGCAAGCAGTCAACTTGATTAAGGTTTTCCCTCGTATCCATCTGTCCATCCATCGGTGTGAGGTCTTGTGGGATTTTGAAATGAGCTTGGCAGACGGTTTCAACCCAATATTTCTAATATTTATTTGCCTTACCGATAGGACCGCTACCTGTCCCGAGGCCGACCAAATGCGGGCCCGGTGAGACGTTCAAGACCTGCGTGAGCAGCAGTTGTGCCGAGACCACGTGCAAGAAGCCGGTCCTGGGCCCTGCCTGCACATCCGACTGCAGGAACGGCTGCTTCTGCTCTGACGGATTCTTCAGGAACAGTCACAACCAGTGCGTGCGAAGAAACCAATGCCACTGAAGGAAGCACGCGGTCGTTAGATCTGGATGTTATGTGCCCATGACTTGAAATCTGCTTGTCTTTGAAATAAAGCGAAATTTCACTCGTACTGCATAGGTTCTCTTTTTTTCTAGCATTGCAGGCAACGTAGTTTTTTGCTACGCCCATTGAAGTCTAGTTTTCGACGCTCCAAATTTATGGAAATATCATTACAAAGTTTATTTAACTTTCAACATTTTTGTCCTGATATCATCAACAATATATCAATTCACAAGAACAAGATAAACTACTCTGATAAACTTGACGACCCTTTTTGCCCCTGAAATACACACCGCTAATAATCTTTTTTTAGACGTTTCTGGAAGTAGAAATGTTGTAGTGTATTCCCTGATAAAAGAAGGCAAACTGTCGACTGTATCCACTTCAGCACATACTTAGCGCGAACGCGAGAATCAGCGTACTTACCTACATTTGTTGGTACAACTATGCCTGAAAACGCTTTCACTGAAATATTGCGCTGTACATTTAAACGCACTTCTCCACGCAGATGGGTCCAGCGGGAGCCTTGGGATAATTTCGGAAACGGAGAATAAGGAACCCTAGATCGCGAGTTGTAGAAGCTTCGCCTAATTAGATAACTGATTCCTTGACCGGCTCTGGAGAGGAACCGCTTCACGTATCTCATGCGAAAGGCCGCGCAGTCAATATCACCTTGATAGACGAAGGGCTGCGGACACACGACTTGAATACACGCGTGTATCCGCCCTACTAGATACACGACGTAACGTCTAGTGTGCGTCAGCATCGCCGCCATCGCACCCTGGAGCGTCTCACGAAGAGCGCGACCCTAGCTACATGGCAACGCCAAGACGAACGCGTCTGCCTTTTTGCGGGACTCTTATCAAGCTTCGCGTATTTGCCGCTTGGGGAGGGCGAGGCATTCACTAAAGATGACGTCATCTGCAGGGCTTTTCTTCAACGTGGTATTGGCACAGTCCACACGAGGGTTGGGTTTATTATCATCGTCGACTTGTAATGCTTTTTGTCGGCGAAAAACCGTCCGCCACATTTGTATCATCGAAGAACTTTGCCACTAGTTTGAAGAAGCCAGTTCCCTCGGCGACTGCTCTGAAGACGCCAGTGCCTCAGCGAGTTGTCCTGGTGCAAGCGGCGATGGGAACTCTGCAAACGTGCGCCCTCCTGCTGCGGCTGTCGCTGACGTGTCTGCTAACTTGGAACACAGCCGTGCGCGGACCTGTGGACGACGCGGGATTCATCACCGTCACAAGAAGAAAGATGCATCAACCTTCCGCGGGTAAAACGCCACCAGCAAGCTGGGCACCGCACCACGAGCGCCATGACTTTGCGCGCTCTTCGTTTCCAGGCTGAATCCCAGCACAACGATTTCAGATATTTCAGACCTTGTGACCCCTACTTTGAAAAGCAAGTCTGCCACGTGCACCAAACTTGTGTCCAAGCATGATGCTGCGCTTCTTTTCATATATGTGTAAATATTGAACACTTTGCGATACTTAACCAAGCAGAGATGTGGCCGGCCTGATGTCTATTTCGACCCTTTTGTTGGAGTGTAAAAAACATACCTGGTTATCCTGCGACAACCAGTAATTAAAAAGTGAATGGAGTGCACTGTTCGTTAATAAATTGTTTTCTAGTATCAGAACAAAGGAGTCTGAGTTGGTTTGGGATTGTCGGCAGTTCATTCAGCTTGTCATATCTCACGAAGACATGACAGGAGAAGGGAATTTCTAGCTAAATTACTTAACGGAGGTCGAACGTGACGGTGCAGTCACGAGAGAAAAGGCAGAAATCGAGCGGGCTTTTTTCGATTACTACAGTACCTTATTCGCGTCGAGTCCAGTCGATGTGGATAGCTTTAAACGCGACTGTTTCGCCTTTAATGCCGCGGTTAGACAACGAAACAAAAGAGGTTTTGGAAGCGGCCATCACTGTCGAGGACGTTTTGTTTGCCATTGAAGCCCTGAACCTGGGAAAGTCCCCTGGACCAGACGGGCTCAGCGCTGCATTTTATAAAGCTCTGAAGCATGAACTTTCAATAGTACTGGCCAATGTCTTCAATGAGGCTTTCGAACTAGGCGTCCTACCTCCATCCTTTTTGTCGTCCCACATCATTTTAATCCCTAAAACTGATGACATTGTCAAACTTCGGCAGGTAACTTCGTATAGACCTATCAGTCTAACTAATGTTGATTATAAAATACTTATGAAGATATTGGCCAGGAGGTTACAGACTGTAATTGCGGAAATAGTTGGCCCCCACGAAACATGCGGGATTAAAGGCAGGACTATCTTCACAAATATCCATAAAGCACGGAGTGTGTTGGAGTGTTGCGACGGCCATGCATAGTGGTGTGGCAATGCTACAAATAGACCTAGAGAAAGCGTTTGATCGTGTACCGCACGACGTGTTGTTGGCTGTTCTAGATCACGTTAATATTGGGTCAGTGATACGCGAAGGCGTACGCATGGCCTATAGCGGCTGTACAACGAGCCTTGTAATAAATCAGTCCGTCGGCAAGCGAATTCAAGTGCAGCGCTCTGTTCGTCAAGGGTGTCCCTTGTCACCTCTTCTTTCTTGCATCTACTTGGAATCACTCTGCTTGAAGTATTATAAGGCATGACAGTGTCAGTGGGTTCAAATTATATTCATCTGAAGTACGTGTCCTTGCTTATGCGGACGACATTGCCATTTTCTGTACGAATCACGAGAGTATCATCAGAGTTGTCAATACAGTCAAACATTTTTGTCGTGTAAGTGGTAGTGCGGTCAACTGGGATAAATGTCTGGGCTTCTGGCATGGAGAATGGAGTTGTACCCCAAGTGTGTTTGCTAATGTTAAATGGGTCACCACTCCTGTAAAGTACTTAGGAGTGCCCCTTGAGTATTACCGAGAGAGTGAGGAATATTGGCGTAGTCAAGCAGTAGAGCTTCGCGAGAAAGCAGAAAAATGGAGGGGTAATGGTTTTTCGATTTTTGCGCGTGCCACAGTTTGCAATTTATTTCTTGTGAGCAAACTGTGGTACGTTTTGCAGGTGTTACACTGTTCTCGTGTGAACGTGCAAAAACTGCACCGTGTTTTTGCGGTGTTCATTTGGGGCTCGTCTTGGGAGCGAACGAGCAGAATGAACCTTTTTCGAAGAGTTCGCGAAGGAGGACTAGGCTTATCTCACTTGTTTTTGCGCCAAATAGTAAATCGTTTCTGTTATTTTCGTGATGTTAGTGATCCGTTTTTGCGTACTGTTTGCTCAAGTAAGATTAGGTCGATGTTTGCCTGAGTTTGTTGTTTCCTCGTCCAGTGTGACCGGCGGTATTCATGGGTACCTCAAAGAAGTAGTCGCATCATGCCGCTTTTTGGCGGCCCGTTTTTCTATGGAGTATTTGAGCGCAGTAACACGTAAGCGGTTGTATAAAGATGTTTGCGAAGCTGTTTTTCCTGTTCCCTTGTACAGGACCATTGTACTAGTGCAGGCCCAGGACAGGACGTCTTGAAACGTGTGAAAAAGATGAGAGTACCACCCGGGGTCAAGTCATTTTTCTTTAAATTACACACCGGCACCTTACCGGTTAAAACATGGATGGAGGAGAGGGGCTTGTTTGTCCCGTGGGGTGTTCATTGTTTCTTATGTCAAAAGCCAGAGACTATTGAACACGTCTTCTTGGAGTGTTGGGATGGCGTCTTTCTTTGGGATGTCCTACAGCGCACTTTGAAGAAAGACTTACCACTTGACTCTCACGGGATTAGGTACCTGCCGGTAGAAAACGAGGGAGGCGCCCCATTCGATCTTGTTATGTTGCTGGGCCTGCATAGTATCTGGAGGTCTCGGATGGCTGTGCGCCATGCAGACCGTGATGTGCGTGAAGCTAGAGAGTATTTCCGTGAAAGTATAAATTCATTTGTTGAAGTTCATAAGGCTCAGAAATGCACGCCTGAGTGGCTGCCCTGGATTAAAAAGTTGTTGAAAATTAGTCAGGTTTTAACCCCACAATGGTAGCCGAAGCCAGCTGGCAATTTTAGCATTATCTCTCGTTTTGTGTTCTGCGTGTGTTTTTATCGGTTTTGACGTGTCCGAATCGAGAATAAATAAATAAAAAAATGGGAAGAGGGGGGGGGGGGGCGTTTTATGTCGCTGCGGTGTTGCTGTTGTGGAGGGGGTGTTCTACTGGTGTTTCTTTGTACTCTGTGTGTTCACTAATGATGTGTATCTGCCATGTAGCGTTCAAGAGTCGAGGGAACATTAAAAATCAAATTAACGCCTCTCCAGCATTTTTTTCTTGTTTTGAGCGCCATCTGGTGGAAGCTTCATTAATTGCACGAGGGAGAAAGTTTCCTCCATTGGGCGAAAAAGGGGGGCAATATTCCAGTTTTCTTAAGGGAGGAACGTATTCTTCACGAGCTAAAATAGATGCATCTTTCCTTTCTTCTTAGGGGAGGAAATTTTCTCCCCCGTTTTGTAGGTGGAAATTTTTTTCCTTTATAGAACACATATGATACACGCGAGTTCCTGCTTTAAAGGAGGAAGTTACTACTCTCTTCTTTTTTTAGAGTGTATAAGTCACCCCGGTCAGCTGCAAGCGCAGATAATCCGTCTCTAAATCAGAGGGGCTAGTGTGGGTGAAGAGACACTGACGCCGGAGTTTTTTTATTGCAGATGATTCGACCACTTCCCTTCCGAACCTCTAAGAATGACCAACGAGCATGCGCTTTTTTTTTTTAAATCCTAGGACTTACATCTTCCGCGTGTGCCGCGATGTGCTACTATAGGGTGCACAGAATCATCGCCGGGACAGGCGACCTATGAAAGTGCTCTATCAGGCGATCATTTAGGCACCGGCCCGTACGCCCGATATATTTCCCTCCTCAAGACAAAGGAATGGAATAGATTCCCTCTCTCCGGCAGGGAACGAACTGCTTTTCATGTTTCTTGGGGCATCGGTTCGGAGGGAAAGAGGTGTAGACCTGCCGGCACATTTGCTTGAGTTTGAATTTCAAGTTTTAAGTTTCATGTTTCTTTATTCCTCTTCATACAAGAAGAAAGGGAAGAGGGAAAAAAGCAGTAAAAAATTGCTTGACAGTGCTCTCTTTTCCCCCGACAACAACAGCAGAAGAGGCACTCAAAACAAAACAGGTCTCAAGGGTTCACGATCAGATATCTGACGAAACTACTTAAAGATAGTTGGGCGTTTTGTGGAACAGTTTTCAGTCGCAGTGTTCCGTGATAAAAAAAAGTTTAACATTCTGGGTGGCGGCTATCTAACTATCTGATTTCCGTAGTTTGTTCTCGAGCGCGGGACCGTCCCGGTGTTGCCATAGCGGGTGGCATGCGAGATGGTTTGTAATTGAAGGGAAGAAGGAAGAAAAGATTACTATTTCCCTGGGCGGTGTTTCTCTGCTTTATATGATAGGGCAACTTTATACTCATGAGGGTTCGTGATTGGAGCAACTCCTAATTTATTGAAAAACGGTGCCGTGTGTCTGTCATGTGCTTCATTACACAAAATATGTATTCCTTTTCTGAGGTATATGACGAATATTTGCAGAAGTTGTATTTCCCCATACCAAGAAACAGTAATTATAATTAAAACAAGAGTAGAATAAAGAGTTATAAAGAAGTCGTAGTACAGACTGAAGTAAGGTTTTTCTATGCTTATAAATTATACCTAACACCTTCGATAGTTTTTTTTTCGCTTTCATCTGAACTGTTCCATCCCATCGCATGCATTCATTAAACATAACACCCAGAATTTTGACATTCCGCACATTTTCTATACCACGTGAGTGTGAAGAGAGAAGATGATTTCCTCTAAATATGACCCCCTTTAACCTAAGAAAAAAAGAAACTTCTTTCGTTTTATTATTTTTTATCACTAAAACGTTCGGAACCGTCCACGTATAAATATATTCAGGAAATGCATAACCTGTCTTTATAACGTCCGAAATATCGGACCCTGCAAAAAACTATAGTTGCGCCATCTGCATAATTTATTATGTTTGCTTTATCACCAATAGCTATGTAGTTAATGTACAGGTTAAATAAACGAGGCCGTAAAATACTGCCTTGAAAAACACCTACATTAAGTTTTGTAGACTCAGAACGATTGCAATTCATTACAACACTTTGAAAGCGAAACTGTAAGTAAGTACGTAACTCTCGAGTATTTTCAGGACTATTCCTCGAATACCATAAAGTTCTAGTTTTTGAAGAGAGTTTTATAATAAATACGATTGCATGCCTTTGAAAGATCGATCAGGATTACCACTGTAAGAAGTTTGTTTTCAATATTGATTAGAATTATTTATTTTTCGTTTATTAACGCTAAGTCTGTTAACTACCCTTTCCGAAGCCTGTACTGCCGAACATTAAGAATTGAGTGTTTCTCACAAGTGTTAACAGATTTAGGTATAAATTTCTCAGTCATTTTTAAAAAAAACTTGTAAAATGGAGACTGGCCTGTAATTACAAAGGTGATTCCTATCCCCTGCTTTATACATGAGAGAAACCCTTGCTATCTGCATGATACGCTGAAAAACACGAGTTTCAAGACTTACGTTAAATATATGAGTTAAAGTAAAAGCAACAGACTCTATAACATATTTAATGTGCTTTATTTAAATGTCCTGAGAATCAGAACTTTTGCTCTTTTTCGACTCATAAAAAATGAAATATCTTCTTCCTCGCCAGTAAGAGAGAGAAATGTTCTGCCCCCAAAAATTATACATGTCTTGAAGCTTCAACAGAGTGAACGTTATTATTAAGTCAACGAAAAATTAATTAAATGGATCTGCAAGAACTTTACCTTTTTTAATAACCCCTTCAATCGTAAGTTCGGTTGTTTCTACAAGCTGACCTCCTTCATGTAATATCTAATTTACACTTGAAGACGACTGCTACGTCAAAACGTAAGGCGAGAGCCTTGAGGCGACGTGAAGTGCTATGTATGTGCGGCTTGCTAATTAAAAAAAGAGCGTGACATGGAGTGTTGGTATTGAAGAGTTTTGTTGTAAGATTTGCGAGTGAAGTTTGTTAGTACCTGCTACTTCCGAACATGTGCGTGTAACATCTAAGGTGCGTTTTTCAGCCTCCTTTTTGAGGATTCAGTGTGTATTCAATAATAGCATACTCGAAACTAAAAGGAACTCTAATACCACGGTAAGTGCGCTATGATGAAAAAGAGTCGAGCGTGCGGCGTCATATTCAGGAGCTCATTATTCCTCTACGCGCGCGCTTCTGGGAAAATCACGATGGATTTTTTTTATGCCCTCGCTTCCGACTTCTGCCAGCGGTCTGCGGTACATTGATAAAGCAAGCATTTTCTAAAGCAATACTGGGTGATATCAAGGAGCGGCCAGGCTCTTTAAAACAACCGCAAAATTCGGTTTCTTAACCTATCGCGTTCCGATTTTGTACAGCGTTGGCCACAGGTGGTGCATTTTTTCTATAAAATTCGCAAAGAGCGAGCTTACCTGAGGAAAAAGTAAAAAAAGAAAAAAAGGCTTAACTCCTATGGAAAACGCAGCGAAGCCACCGGTCTTCAAACCATTGGGCGCCCTATGGTTTGAAGACCGGTGGCTTCGCTGCGTTTCCATAGGAGTTAAGCCTTTTCTCTTTTTTACTTTTTCCTCAGGTAAGCTCGCTCTTTGCGAATTTTATAGAAAAAATGCACCACCTGTGGCCAACGCTGTACAAAATCGGAACGCGATAGGTTAAGAAACCGAATTTTGCGGTCGATTTAAAGAGCCTGGCCGCTCCTTGAATCGCCCGATAGTGAGGGGTGTGGGCTAGCTGGTGTAAATTGAGCATTGTTGTACACCCGAGACTAGATATACGAACAAGGGACAAAACACAGAACGACACGGACGCAGCTACAAACTTTACCTCAGACGCACCTACAAATTTTATTTCACTGAGCAAACACAAAAGTCACTCGCCAGCCGTGCTCCCCCTCTTTTTCTCTTCCTTTTCCCAACCCGCTCCCCTTTCCCTCTTCCTTTTCCCAGGCGCCCGTACATTTATTGTTGGGCTAGTTGGTGAACGCTAGAAGGTTTCTCTCCTGTGTCCGTTGTTATTTGCGCCTTACACCATGATTTCCCCGTGCATTCCAGTCAAGGATAAGCATACCCAAGCAGCACACCATTGTTGGACCAACATGGGCCCGCCACTGGCAAAACTTGGCTCCAATATTGGCCTAACGTTGGTTTTTGTCGAAAGCGCTACCCGATCCAATGATGGACCATTCACTAATGCCAATGTTGGACCAAGATTCGACCAATATTTGAACCAATATTGGACCGTCATTCATGCCATCGTAGGACCGCCTCTTAACCAACATTTAAGCCAACGTTGGGCCACAATTCAACCAACACCTAAGCCATTATTGGACCACTACTGGTTGTGGGTCTTACCACCAATATTGGCATCCAAGTTTAAGCATTGGCTTATCCAATATTTGCTCCCAACCTTATGCTCTGGATATTTCGATTTCGGCATCCGATTTTAAGCTCGATCTGCACTATTTTCGGCAGCAGTTTTAGCGGGCATGCAGCTTTCTTTTCAGATGTTTTTATAGTGTTCAGTAGAACACAATATATACATCTAAAAAGAAAGCTGATGTAGACAAGCCACATTCACTGTGGAAAATATTAAGTCAATATTACATGCAGGTAAATATAAAAGTATGAAATGCAAAGTGTACCGTCAATACATTTTATTAAAGTTTCGATTGAAGGAAAATTTAAACAACAATGAGTGCCAGGGTCCATCGCTGCAAGCTGTGAACCGAGCAGGAACTTGATGGGATTCCACGCAGGGGCCTGGCCACAGGACTCTGAAAGACACAGAAGCGGGGGTTTGGATTCAGGTGAAGGGTTTTCAAAGGCTCTCAGTTCTCTCTTACGCTTGTCAATAATGAATATCAAAACAAAACTTAACTTCAATATTAATCGCCGCCCTTTAATTAACTATTCGATTAATCGGCTGAGTTGCTCTTCAAGTATAAAATCTCGAAAAGGCCTACCGACTTTTTTATGCTTTATTTTCCATATTATAAACTGTCTTTTCCAGTGAATTATTTTTCGTTATTTTCTATGTAAAAAAACTTAGTACTGCCTTCTAAAATAAATAGATGCGCAGGTAAGACACCGGAGCCGGCTTGCTGGAATCAGTGTCTCAGCTGGGACTGGGTGAAAGAAAGCACTTTAGAGGCTGGGGCGCGCGAGCGTCTTGAATCGAGGTTTGAGTCCCGTTCGGCTCGTTCGCTGGCTTTAAAAGTGCTTTCTTTCTCCCCGTCTCAGCGGTGACGCTGTTTCTAGCAAGACGGCCCAAAAGTTTAGTACTGTTTTGTTCGTCCGACTTGTCCTTACTCAGAGCTCGATCAATCTAGATTAAAATATTTATAGTGATTTAAAAAAATAATCAAATAGTACGAAGGTTATTTTTATACGTAAGAACATGACAGTTGAACAGAAGTTGATGCTTCAATCAATCAAGAATTTAAAATAAATCACGCACATAAAATAGCTTGTCGTGTAAAGACAATTACTGGCTATTATGCGCTCGCAGAGCGCGGTGACATAACTGACACTCCACTCGCCCAAAAGCCGAACCCTGGCAAATAAGGACTACTCAACGCTATGTGGTATTCGACTTTGGACGTACCGGGAAGACTTTTTACTACAGCACACATCGACCGCAAAGAAGACAGCCACAAGAAAAATTAAATAAAAATTAATTCGAACACAGAAATAACCAATCAGAACGTCTCCTACGGTCTGTTAGAATAAAAAGCACTTACAAATAGCGCTATACAGGGAATTCCGGGCCGATCGCTGTGGATTACACGTTGAACGCGTCGGAGATTCCTGGCACAAAGTTCGATACGGTTCAAACTCATCGGATAGTGACAAAACGTACATTTCGTAGCAAGAATACTTATCCCCAATGGTCAGGAGGAACTCTCCTTGTCACTCACATGGAAGAGAAGGCGGTCCGTCGTGTCTTCGGTCCGTCGAAGCTATTGGTAACAGTATGCCGAAACAAAGGAAGATCACCGGTGTGTAGGCGCTCCCGAAAGAATATCCATGGTCTTGGCGACCCGCATGTTGAAGATCGCACTTGGCACTAAGACGAAACGCACTGTGGTGATCGGAGCTCTAGAACCACCGCTCTTGCCGAGCCACTTCGCCCGATAAAAACAGTCTGCTAAGCAATCAAATGCACTCAGACAACTTAGAAACTGACACGACGGTGTCCTGATACGACTACGAGACGGAATGTCCAACGAGCCTGAATGTCCAACGAGACGAAAGATCCAATAATGGATATTCAGGCACGTTGGACATTCAGGCGCGTTGGACATTCGGTCTCGCTTGGACCTTCCGTCTCGTTGGACATTCAGGCTCGTTGGATATTCCGTCTCGGTTGGATCTTTCGTCTCGTTGGACATTCAGGCTCGTTGGACATTCCGTCTCGATTGGATCTTTCGTCTCGTTGGACATTCAGGCACGTTGGACATTCCGTCTCGCCTGTCACGTGCTAGAATAATTTGTCTCGTTAAATATACAGATTTGCGTGTGTATTTATTCCGCGTTCCTGCAGGCATTGTCGTATTTTCGTCATACTAAAATGTGCCACTGAAGCTGACGTTGACGGACCGACAGAGAAACATAGAGCTGATACAAATATTCTAATTTCATCTATAGGAAGGCATGATGGTTAGTTCGCTGAGTACCGATGCGCAGCTATGTACCCATCGGTTAAAGGTATTGATTGTACGACGCAAAACGGTTCTTTGATAATGACAGTTGAAATGTTTCGAATGTTTCGATGACATAGGTCAGACAATTTGAAATATAGAATAGGGATGCAGTGTCCAGGTGTTCGAGTGCAGCGCAATTGGGGTACGTCTATGAAAGCCGCGCTTCAGATCCCAGGAATTTCTAGCTCAGTCCTCGTCCCTGACCGTTTTTATCTATAGATGAGCTACGTACGGAGACCCGCATTGTAAACACATGACCGCCCGCCAGCGCCACTGATTATGCGCAGAGTGAATATTTAATTTTTGAACGGAGCTTCGGGTACTGTTGGTGCGAGGGATCAGCAGTTAGCGCAAGAGTAATTTCCCACTAGAAAAAAAAAATAAAAAGATAGATATATTAAAAAAATATCTAGATCTAACACGCCTATAAATGACGAGGGTGGTTGGGGTGTGACCCGACAATTCATGAGCAAATGCAAAACAGTTGTGTGAATTGGACATTTTTTTAATTTTTGTTCGTTTATCTATGGAACAGAAAACTACTCACTGTACACTGCAGTTGTCAATAGTTTACATACGCATGCATTCCCTGCCAGTAGGTTTGTATGTCACAGAATAGAGCGATCAAACTGGAATCAGGCACTACGCAATAGTTTTTTGCATGTGACATGCATAGTGGTTTTCAGAAGCCCGTGTAATTTAACTGGCTCCTGGAAGCACTCCAAAGCTCGCGATCCTGTCGAGGTAGTTGATGACGTCTTGGTACGTGGGAGCTTAACTGGTGATAAAGGACGCGAACGCATCCACCTCGACGTGCAGCAGAAGGTTCACACCCGGATGTATACCAATAGCCTGGATCCTGTGTGAATATAACAATAGATCGTTCCACGTGGCTTTCTATTCTTGTAGGGGAAGCGTATTGCACCGCGAATCAGGCCAATTCGTCGAAATTCTACTGGTCTCTAGACAACTGGAAGAAGGACAATTCGTCAAATAGGGCAATTCGCCCTAGGCCAATGCGCCGAATGGAGAATGAGGCGCGAAAGGGCCCGTTTGTCGAACTGTCGAAAACTTAGGTAGGGTGTGTAGATAGCCGGGCACAGTGGGGGTCAACAATGAGACCCTCTTTCCAACAAAAAGACAGGAGGACAAATGCAGCTCTCAGAATTTACAAGGGTCCGATAGTGAATCGTACGGGGGTCGTTCAAAGTTAAAAAGTCGGGTTCTACGTGAAAATGTTCACTCGCGACTCCAGCATAATGGCATTTGGGAAGACCGAGCGAGGGGCTGACCTCATGATCCTGTGGTTATATGTGCACTTGTAATGTGCGCATATGAATAAATCGCGATCGCACTGTCGCAGCGGCTCTGTGACAGAGTTACAACCAGTTGAAATTCGATCGCAGCCTCGGTATGCTACCTGGGCGCGTATCAGTGCGACTGTTGCATGCCACGTGACCAGAAAAGGCAGAGCGGAAACGACGGAAGCGAATCCTAGAAAAGTAATGTATTAATTATTAAGAATACCTATTTGTTTCTTAACACATGGTTCAATGCGACAGCAATGGCATTGGTGCCCGAAGCATGCGAAACTAATCGTCGCGATAAGCGTCAATGTGCTGAATCCTCCGCATAATCACCTGTCAAAAGCTCATCATTTTAGGACATCACCTGCACAGAGGCTTAATGGAAGGAACGTTGTATTTTATCACTAATTTTGATATGAGGATCGAATTTTTGTTTCTGGGGACCGAGAAGTTCAATCAGAAATGTCTAAAAATTCTACCTTCGTTTTGTAAAAAAAAAGAAAAACTACAATTTAGTGTAATTACACATACACCGACGTGACCTGACAATAATACTAACAATTTAATCAGGCGTTTTTCTCCCATGCGGGGGACACCATCTTTGCGCAACTGGGGAACACCAATAAGGAATACAGCAACTTGTACAATACGTAAAGAAGACTGTGGCTGGGGATAAGCATGATTAACAATTCTAAGAATTCTCGTGGACCCCACATTTGTTTCCGCGCCAGAGTTACGACCTTTTAAAAAGCAAACGCGTGACCGATTGTCAATGGTCAACGAGTTCGGTCTTTGGTCTTGTAGCATGTGTGACCTTTTCCACGTCATTTTTTTAATTATAGAAATTATCTTTGAATTTAGATATATAAAACGAACAATAAATTGATTATTTACTGGGTTTTAGGAAGTCTACAAAATACACGAGCATAATTTTAATTTTATTTGGAGAACTTCACAGAGGCAACGTCAGCGGGAAATGCTCAGCGGCACACCAAAATAGCCGTGCATCGAAAAGCCCGGTATCGAAACGACCACGTACCGCAACGACCGGGTACCAATATCTCCGCACCGAAACGTCCGGTTCCCCATTCTATCAAACGCATTTTTCACCGCCGTAGCTATCAGTAATCCTACTACTCGAAAAAAGAAATTTCTAAATTCTTTGCTAGGTTCATTCCATATCCGTTGGATATTCAGACTCGTTGGACATTCAGGCTCGTTGGACATTCCGTCTCGGTTGGATATTTCGTCTCGTTGGACATTCAGGCACGTTGGACATTCCGTCTCGATTGGACCTTTCGTCTCGTTGGACATTCAGGCTCGATGGACATTCCGTCTCGATTGGATCTTTCGTCTCGTTGTACATTCCGTCTCGGCTGTCACGTGACCGATTGGACATTCAGACTCGTTGGACATTCAGTCTTGTTGGACATTCAGGCCATTAAGCGTCCTGATATGCGCATGATTATCTTGCCATTCTTTGGTTTTCCTTAAACAAGTACTGTGACATCTATTTCATGCCGCGAAAAAAAAGAAAACAAAACATGCATAAATTCGCGCAGCTGCACCTGCCCACTTCCAGTTCGCGGATGCGCGTGTCGGAAATTGAAGAGACCGTCCTCAGTCCCAACGTCTTTCAGTGACTACCTTATCGTGTGGCCTTGGTGCACGCGATCCCACTTTCTGTGTGCGTGTGTTTCGCGGACCGGACTCCATCGCCCCTAAGCTGAGAGTGTAGAGGAAGCTAAGAAGCTCGCTGAACCAATCGCAAGTCTATTTTTAATCACGTGATCACGCTCTCTCCCGTAACCACGCGCAGAGAGCGCTGAGGTGATGACTGGTCCGGCCGGCGCGTAGCTCCCCCGGCACTTTCAGCTCAGGAATGCACAGTGTCCTCCTCCCTCAAGGACGCTGAGTCCTCTTCGCTCACAAAGGAGAGATTTGGAGGGATTAGTGATGGCGTAGGGAAAACGGGAGGGGAACTGTTTTCTCAATTCCCTCTCTCACCCTTTCCGAAGCCGTTCCGAGGCCGTCGGCGCGACCCTCCCCTGCACACTTCTCTCTCTCGAATTCTTTCGTTTGTCTCTGCTGGTATTTGCTATCCGGGTTTGCAAAAACCATTGTAGTAGAGATTGCTTAGACATGATAACTCTGCAGCAAGAGGACGAAAAGGGACTGACAAACA
Organism: Ixodes ricinus; assembly: GCA_037355805.1. Lineage (NCBI taxonomy): Eukaryota > Metazoa > Arthropoda > Arachnida > Ixodida > Ixodidae > Ixodes > Ixodes ricinus. Next base: position 19,950 of record JAZHYW010027608.1, read on the forward strand.
CGAAGCTCCGAAATCAGCTTGGAGCCTAATATCAAAATTAAAAAGAGACAATGATAAATCAAGATGCGGAAAAAAGGGGCGATATAAATTTCCAGAAAATCCTCCGCCACTTTGGCGTTCCCTCAGGGCACCATTGAAACTAACTAGCTTATGCTTCACAATAAACAAAACTGGTGAGCATGCGCACAAAAAACATGCGCGCAAACATGTGGAATGCGACACACCGGTAGTCTAAAATACCAACGACATGTGGGCGATCGTACGTGTGTAGCATGATAGCCCGACGTGCAGAATCCCTTTGCGCGCTTCAACCAGAATTGTTCCATGTCATCCTAATATGTTGAGGGTCTACAAATGACGACATGATTACGTTACACACGCTGGCGTGCACACTTGATGTCTCTTAATTAAAAGTAGAATGCTCAACCGTCACGGTAAGGTCCCGGCCACCTGATCTAGGGTTTCGCGTCATGGGCTTCTGATAAAACTGGCCTTTTGAAGGCGTGACAACAGGGTGGGTGTTAGTCGTGGAGCATTTGACACGGGGCTTTTGACATCGGGTGCTTTCGTGCACGACCCGATCGTGCATAGCACACCAACTTTCTGTAAAGCGGTATTCTTCGGGGAACTTGGCAGTCCCCTGTGATAAATGTTCGTGTGATCCTTTGCTGTATAAAACACAAATTCCCGGCAACTGGGAAGCGAAAACAGAGGGGAAAATTTTCTTTGCGTTCAAAATCAGTGTAAAGGAGGATGACGATTGCATCAGTGCGTCGTCAATCGTTTCATAAACTGCGAAATTCGGATTTCTCTGGGCCGAGGTATAGTAACGTGTTATATTTGTTCGTGTTTTCTAAATAAAATTCAGTTGCCAGTAGCGCGCCGAGTGTGCAATCCTACTTTTGTTGCTCGTTTTCTTTTTTTTTGCGCTTTTAAGTTTAGGTTTTTGCGCTTGACGTCACTTCATGCTAGACTCTAAATCAAGACCAACATTATCGTCTGCTATCAGTGCCTTGGCGCCATGTTGGAGACATTAGGGCTGTTATTGCGTCACCAGTAATGCCGTAAAGTCATAAAGCCGTCATTGTCTAACCACATTTCAGAATAGTGTCTTGTTCGAGTCAATCGCAAAGAAGTTCTTCTCCTGACACGAAGTGCAGTCCAAAAGTCCGTAGTTAGGGTACGAAGCTTTGCCGAGATCATAAAGTCAACATAATAATCTGTTATGTTGACCCTATAACGCGGACATCGATTTTCTTTTTCAGTGAGGTTTTGATGAGCCCATATCGCTGGCGACTCCTTAATATGCACAGTGAAGGAGCAAAACATCGCCATTAAGTTCTGTACCTTGTTATTGTCTTGTTTACTTTGCAGAAAAGCACCTCAATCGCGCTTCGACAAAATAAAAATAAATTGACAAGCGCTCGAGCAATTTCAACTTGTTGAGGCGAAACTAACACGCCTAAACCAGCCTATTCCAACATGCTTCCACTATTAAGCCAACGGTATCGTCAGACTAACACACACTGACCATTACATGCCACTGTGTTCTTGAAATGACGATGAGCCAATGGTACTAACAGGACAACAGTAACCATTATAAGCTCGTGTTTATCCAACGTTGGCAAGCCAATGCCAACGTTGGTACCAACGTGACAATGCCAACGTTGACAAGCCAACAGTGTCCATTTTATGCCAGTCCCCATCAAATATTGGAATGCCAACGGCACGGACAGGCCAACGTTGACCATTTTATTTAAGTGTTCATCCAATGTTAGCAAGCCAAGGGTACTCAAAGGCCAACATTGTCCGCTTTATGCCAGTATTCATCCAATACTCGCAAGCCAATGGAACTGACAGGCCAAGATTGCCCATTTTATACTAGTGTTCATCCAATATTCGCTAGCCAATGGAACTGACTGGCCGACATTGCCAGTTTGTGCCAGTGTTCATCCAATATTCGCAAGCCAGTGGAACTGTCAGGCCAACATTGCCTATGTTTTGCCAGTGTTCATCCAATATTCGCAAGCGAATGGAACTGACAGGCCAAGATTGCCCATTTTATGCCAATCTGCTTCCAATATTGGTTGGTCATTGGAGAAGCTGGGCCATCACTGAAGATTCTATATAATGGTATAGACAATATTGGGAGCAGATTGGCTAAAGTGGACCATCATTGGACCTTTTTTTGCCAATGCTCTTCCAATATTGGCCCAACACTGTG
>JAZHYW010027609.1:0-13838 GCA_037355805.1 Ixodes ricinus
GTCGCGCAGTCTATGTACAGCATCCTGCGAGCTTTGATTGGGCATGCGCGTTTGTACTGCCTAGGCGCCAGGCTGTCCTTTCCAGCATGTCATGGGCATACTCGTTTACACTTTGCAGTCAGGAACTGTGTGTGTGAACAGTATTAGTGTCAGCCAGCACTTGACGCTTTGTTCTTAGGACTGAAAGGCTGCCATCAATACATTAAACACAAGACACATGTGCGTCGAAATGATGTGATCCAGCGTGCGAACATTCGGAAAGATGGCTGCTCCGGCGTGCCGCACACAGCAGTTTGCGACACATGCTTTGGATCTTGCATACGTATGGGTCGTTCGGGTGGGCTCCGCCCAGTTCAGGCAGATGCGAGGAAAACTGAAATTTTTTTAAGTTTAAGCTCTTGTTGGAATACTAAGCTTTTGTAGCGTTCCCCAGAAGACGTCAAATATATTGTGCTCAAATGGCAAAACCATGCATTGTGTCTAGCTTTTATAGATAATTATTTTGTTCTCAAGAGTCATTACTTGCGGCTCTTTTGGGCGAAAACTACGCTCCGGTTCAATTAGATGAGGGTTGCCGAGAGTCGGTGTGGATTTGTTTGTGATTTCGAAGTGCTTTTTGAGCAAAGATCTTGCTTCGAACAAGAACAAAGCCTTCAATGATGAACTGGATGAAGCTCGGGAGCGCGTAGTTTATTTGGTGAACGAACCGTTTATTCCATAATGGGAGCAACCAAAGCTAAGAAAGCCGTGAATGAGTCGGTACAATTTTTTTCAATCGGCGTTTGACGTTTTTTAGGTATTGATATAATCACAACATGACTGAAATTATGGTATCCAAACATTGTTAATTAATCACGTTCAAACACCGCGTACAAACCACCGGTTGAACCACTGGTGGGCTCCCTCGACCTTGCTGTTCGCAGGAGGAGAAATGGGAGGAAAGTGTCTAGGGCACGTTCCTCCCATTTCTGACCATTTGAAGCATGCAATCGTCGATTTATCTCGCCTTTCTTAGTATTTTCTGCCACAGCCACCAACGTGGTGAAATATGTTTGTTCGACGTAAATCTGTATGAGTGACTTTTTATATGTGGAACCGAAATATGCTGACGCCTTCAGGCTAAACTGTGCTTCTAATGTAGAAAGAAGTGCACAATGAGATTAGCTACTCATGCAATATGCTGGTACGGATATTGCAGCTGTGGATACCGTTTCACAGAGAAATATGTTTTCTTTCACTGCAGTTTGTGTCATCAGACATTGCAGCACATCATACCTATGACAGACGGTGGTGCCTGTCTTGTGCTGAAGACCTTCCAAGGTGACCTGGGCAGTTACCATACCTGTGAGCATGGGTGCTTCCATTACCTTGCCAAGGTAACCTCTAGACTTGGGCAAGTATCACCTCATATGGAATGCCAAAACTTCTCTTTGCGAGAAAGGTCATAACCAAGCTGCACCAGAGCCTGCCTTGCTACCCCTAGCGTCACATGTAGCAGCGTCACTATAAGCGGCATTCCGTGTTTCCAGAATTAATCCTTCGTGGCATTTGGAGGGTGTTTTTTAAAGCTTACCTTTGTCAAAAATTTGATGTTTCTCAGAGCTTGTTTTGACTAAATTCTCAGTTTTTCAGAGTAATCCAGATATTAAATTTGCTTGCTGATTTTCCCGATTCTCAGAAAGTCAAAAGAAACAGAAATAGTAACCAGACACAAGTGTGGTTATTAATTTGTAGTCTCAATGATTACAGAAGGACCTGCCTGTGCCCAGATGAGGTTTCTTGAGCTGAATGTGGCGGTGTGACTCTAGATGCTCTACAACTCGCAGTGCACTTTAGTTAATACCAACTCTCCCACGACAAAACCTGCAAACCAGGGTTACTTATCTAGGTGTCGGTACATTTAAGCTATCAGTCTCCTCAATTCGGTCGCTGAAAAACTTTGTTTTCCACCCACCTTTTTAAAGGCTCCCTGACATACTTGCTTCTCACAGCCGTAGGTGCCACGGGAACGTGCTGCACGGCATGACTGTGCGGGGTGAAATCTAGAAACTTCTGCCGCCTTCGCTCGTCCCGCAAAAATGTGCGGGCTAATGGCTTCCTTCATGATAGAAACTGTACCCCTCTTCATGTTACGAAGCCCAACTGGTTCGTTCTAAACTCTTATTTGTTTGGAGCATGGCTAGCACAGCCACATCAGATAACAGAATGGAACATATTTCTTTCGTGCTGCTCAGCAAACGTGGGGTGGGGTTCCGCAGGCTTCATTTGTCGCCATTGAAATTCTTCTAATCAGTTGGAAACAATTTCTACTGCCAAAACACAACCCTTTCCCACCCCTGACGTCACATATACTGATGTCACATGGACTAGGGGAACACAACTACAACATAAACAGAATCACTTCCGGACACTTAGGCATACATTGCCAAGATAGCAGATGTCAAGCAGCGTAATAAGTAAAAATAATAATCAACTAATTAGGGAAATTATTGAAGCTGAAAAGATATCGAGGTTAGAAGAAGGCTGTGTCACTAAGCCTTGTCTAAATTTATCAGAAAAAATAATTAATTATCTTGCATCCAGATGAAACGAAAAATAACAAAAAAAATTTCTTATTGTTTAAAAAGACAGGCGCAGGTAAAGAAAAAATTGCAGTCTGAGTTGCAAGTCAGTGCTGCATGAATGTCTTCCTTTTGTGTGTGTCTGTGCCGGGTTGCTAATTTTTTGCACTGTGGAGAAGTATGCAACACCAGCTCGCCCAAACCTCCATCTTAACATATTTTTAGTGCTGCCAGTAGAAACTTTCACTTTGAAAATGCGATGAGGACCAAATTTGAAAATTATATGTCGCCAAACAATGTTTTGCGGACGTAAGGTTTTGGTTACGAGGTCAGTCATTTCTACTGGTGTGTTTAGCCAATTTTGAAGCAAATTTGTGACCTTGAAAAAAAAACAGGTCTACTGTTACATTCCTCTTAGCCTCCTGAAGATGTAAATCATTGGATTGAACCCCTACGACATTGTTTTGTCTCATAATTGATGCAGGTATCTTCTTTTTTTCTTCAACTCAGTTCGACGTAGGAGCTGCCAAGGCGTCCTGTCCCTTTCACGTGAACAGTGGCCAGCACTGGAAGAAGCAATCTTTGGACTGCTGTAATCCATTCTTTGGGCAAGTGAATAAATTACTTTGAAGCAGAGACCTGGTGTTTGCACAGCAGCTCCACAGAACAAACAACACAAACACAAATGTTTCTGTGCCCAAAACCTTCGTAGCTGCTTGAGCTTATTGATCTGAGCTTGCAGGTTGCAATGTTAAGGCAAGATGCAGATATAGTTAAAGGGGCACTGACACCTCAAAATCATTTGTTTTTTTATTATCCGAAACGATTTAAAATGGTGCCGGGACATTACCCTCAAAATTCTAAACTTGGGAATTCAGTATTTGTGAATTAAAAAACAATTTCCAAATGCCGAATTTGAAGTTCCCGCGCGGTCCCCGCCAGTGCAGTGAGTCAACTTTTGCGGTCTCCTGCGACTCGACTTTTTCTCGGACCTCCGCTGACCCGATGCGAGGAGGAGGCGAGCTGGCGGGATAGAAGGGAGCCGGCGCAGGAAAAAAACGGTTTCTTCGCCGACTCGCCGATCTGCTCGAGCGCCGCCGAGTTTTCTGAGGGAGGACACAAATCTAGGAAGGGACATCTCACCGAACTCCGATTTTGGATATTTCAAAAAGAGGGGCCGTAGTGCGTTCGCAATTGCGTTAAAAACATGTTTTACGATTGCCGTTATTAAATGTTATGGAAATGTCACCTAAAAAGCTTCGAAAGTTTCTGATTTTTGACGTCATCGATCAAAAGAAGCAAGGAGGAAGCGGCGGGAGATTTAAACGCCAAAAATAAAAAGGCGCGCGCGCGCGGAAAGAAATTTTTTTTCGCGATACGTTTTTTTTTTGCGTGTTTATGACTACAACTTGCGTCGTTTTAGAGAATAAAAAAATACGACCTTTGGGGTGTCAGTTGCCCCTTTAACGTCTCTAAAAAAATTGGGGGCACCTTATGCTTGGATGTCTAGCTTGATCAACTTGGAACGTCCAGCCGAATTGAAACAAGGATCTAGCCGAACTGAAGCATGCAGCCGAATTGAAACTTGTAGCCAAACTGAAGCGTCCAGCCGAATTGAAACTTCTAGCCGAACTGAAGCGTCCAGCCGAATTGAAACTTCTAGCCGAACTGAAGCGTCCAGCCGAATTGAGGATGTAGCCGAACTGGAACGTGCAGCCGAATTGAAACTTCTAGCCGAATTGAGGCAATAGCCGAATTGAGGCTTCAGCCGGATTGGGACGTAACCTCCTCAGAACCCCCAGGACCGGGGGCAGTGCCCTTGGTATCCCTTGGGCGCCGCCGGACAGTGTATGCCCTGCCCAGTGGCGGCTGTTTAAGGGCGGGCAAAATACATGCCTTGCCCTCCCCCTCCCCCCCCCCCCAACTCTAAGAACTGGGGGGCAAGGGCCCCCCTTGCCCCCCGGTTAATACGCCCATGCTTATATCCCTTCCGCTCGATGTTCTGCGCTTGAAGATCGATTGGCCGGCGGTACCACGAATGAAAGTTCCGAAGTAGCGGCTCCACGTACGTCGCAAGGTTGGTCCGTCGCGCGCCGCCATCGCGTCGTCCAGCCCGCGGTACGTCGCCATATTGAGAATGATGTGTACAGATACTTCCTGGGATCTGTGTACCATTTGTTTTCCGATCAATGTAGATGCACGTTCTTGGAGGTCAGAGATATAGGGTTAATATTCATTTGCTATTTTTTATATTGAATGTGTGACTTCGATGACCCACGACTTTGAATATATTTGGATCAAAACTCTAGTTACATTTCATATTCCGAGACTAACCTAATCGTTCGCTGGCAGTGGCGTAACTAGATATGACGGCGCCCATGGTAAATGAAATTTCGCGCCCCTCATAGCCCATGGCAAATGAAATTTCGCGCCCTCGCGTAGCCCCGCTGCCATTTTTTCCATCGGGCACATGTTGGGTGGACTCGGCTCGGCGCCCCCTCCTAAGTTGCGCCCGGGGATATTGTACCCCCCCTGCCCCCCCCCCCCTCCTAGTTACGCCACTGTTCGGTGGGCACACGCTATTACCTCTAGGGCGATGGAATAGGAATAGGAAAAATACAAAATACGAAGGTCGTTCAGAAAGTAATGCCCGGAATGTTATTCTTCTCAAGAACTGTTTGTCCAAAATAAATTAAATTCACACCGAATATTACTGTATCGTTTTTGTATAGATGCTACTCTTTTACGTAATTTCTGCACTTTTTCTGGTTATACGCTAGCCTAGAACAAGGACATACACGCCTTTCGTGTACCAGCTCGTTTGCAGCTCATGTAGCCATATCTTACTCCACGAACTATGCTATATTTTTTTCTTTTCAAACCTTGTTTAGCGCAATGCATCATTTAGTGACCTGAAGAGATTAAAATCTGATGGTACCTAATTAGGCTTTTAGGAGGGACGAGCGAATACACTCGAACAAAATTTTGGAATTGGTTCCTGAGTTTGAAATATTTGTGAGGGCGGGCATTATCAAGCTGGAGAAAAAAATGTCTCCTCGATTACTTTTATGCCGCACATGCCGGAAAGGTCGATAATTGGCAAAGAAGCTTTTTGAGGACTAAAAGCTCTATGGCCAAGTGTTGGCATACGATGAGCTAATTCCTATGAATAAATTTATCCGCGCGATGCAACATGTTTGGTTGCTGGCGGTAACAGGACCTTCCGACTGCGACCGATCACGTTAACTTCATCTTTCTACCTTCTGAAGCTTTAATTCTTTTCGCCCAGCATCAAACCGTGCTCCTATCCATCGTATAACTTTCATACACAGCACATAAATAATTATGATTTTTTCCTACGTTTTTGTTTCTCGCTCCACAAGAAACACAGTCACAGCTCATTGCTGTTGACGCATGTCAGACATAGACACCATGTTGACGTACAATTACAACAGTCTCCTTCTCCTTCATGCAATGGCCATGAAATTACACGAATGTATGCAGGAACATCTATGTTTTAACCTGTATATTTGCATACTGCTATTCCTTATTCATGAGCGAGAAAAAAAATTTGCGCATTACTTTTATGAGCACTTTCCTCGTATATTTGAGTGTTTTAGCGGTGATGTGGCCTCGCGCCTCTTGGAACGCCGACCGACATCTATTACACTGCCTCCGGGGTCGGCTTTACAAGTTCACAACTCTGCGTCGGAAGACCGCCTCCCGGAGCGCCGACCAACGGTTATTGCACTGCCTCCTGGATAGGCTACGCGCCGAGAAGGTGAGGGACAGGAGGACACGAGAGCGCGCAGGACGCTCAGAACGCCGAGCTCTGGTTGGAACGGTTAGTGGGTAGGCGAAAGCTAGCAGCCTGGCCTCCAGTGCACTGGTCGAACGCGTTATACTTCGTTTCAGCTTGGGTCCAGACGCAGCCGATGCTACGAGCGCGAGCGTGTGGCCCTGAACAGTGCTTGCATTGCACGAGCGCGCGTGCTTAGCTGGGACGCTGAAAGCCCGGAGCTCGCGCTTGTAGCATCGCCTGCGTCTGGACCCAAGCTGAAACGAAGTATAGAACGCGGAGTGCCGGCGTCAGCGTTTGGCTTTTGCATTCGAACGTTTTCGACGAGTGCAGTGGAAACAAAGGCACCCTTTGTCTCCCCTCCACTCAAAAAGGTTATAATGGGCAGGAGGTGGCGTCCGTATACGTTCATACATGGAACAAAGTGTTGCGGGAGTAGGCGTGGCTAAGAAATGTCTCCTTATTCTCTTCGCTTTTCAGGCGCTCCATTTCCTGCGTCTTTTTTATTTTATTGTTGTTAAAGTGCCAGCTGAACGTTTTAAGGACACACACACAGAGACGAACAAAAAGGCAGACACACCGCTGGACTAGCAACTATTTAATGAAATCTTCTTTCTCTTTAGTCTACATATCGCGCTGAACGGATTCTTCCTCTTCTTCTATATCTGAACCTTCGTCTCCCACTCTTTCTCTTCTTTCATGTGCCTGTCAAGTGTGCGGCTCTTCGCAGGTATACCAGTTCTTTCTGGTGCAGCGCGATTGACGGTGCACTCACGCAATGATCCCCCTTCGCGTCAATAGCAAGGGCCTCGAGAATTTCTCGAGCAACCCTTGTGCGATGTTTTGCCAGGATGTCAATGTTGGCAAGGTTTGGCGCACATGTGCACACCCGACAATGGGCCGCGAGGTGCCCTGCTGCTGTTATGGCCTTCACCGACGCTGCGTGCTCTCTTGTTCTGTCGTTAATGCACCTTCCCGTTTGACCAATGTAGCATTTGCCACATGACAAAGGAATCTGGTACACGACTTCTTTTGTGCATTCGGTGTATCTGGTCTTGTGAGATGTGCTGCAACCTGTCTCTTCGTTGTTGTCCTCCCTGTTCACCTTCCGGCACATGGAGTATGCCTTATTAGGCGCAGAGCATATGACCTGTACGCCCTGTCGGCCAGCAATCTTTTTAAGTCGATGGGTGAGCCCGTGGATATAAGGAGCGACCACATAGGGTGTTCGAGGCTTCTTTGTTGTTATTGCTCCATCTCCTTCAGGTTGGCGCTTGATCTTTGCACATATGTTTTCACAAATCGAAACAAGAAGTGTCCTTGGGTAGCCCGCATCTTGGAGCCTAGAGATTTGTGTCGCAAAACTCTGCCGCACCTGATGCTCACATGACCTCTTAAGGGCGGAATTGAGCGCTGTGGTCGCAACTGCTCTTTTCACATTTTTGGTATGTTCGGAGCTAAAAGGAAGAAACCCTTTGCAAGATCGTGCTTGATATCTCCAGCATACATGTCTATTCCTAAACTCTAACGAGAGATCCAGGAATTTAATGCAGTTGTTAACGGGCAGTTCGTGGGTGAAGGTAAGATCGGCGCAGCTGTGATCGAAACACGCCATGACTGCTTCTTTACATCCGTTGGTTGTTTCATGAACCTCAGTGTTGCACAAGATTAGAAAATCATCCACATACCTAAAAATGGCCTCTACTCGGGGATCTTTTAAGTTGTCTTGGATAGCAGAGCCACATGCTGCGAGGTAGATATCACAGAGGTAGGGAGCTACCCGGGACCCTATGCAGATACCGCTTCGTTGTACGTACTGCTTGTTTTGATGTACTACTGCCGTCGCCTTCAGGTAGATGGTTAGAAGCTCTAAGAAGCTATCCAAGTTGATGCCGGCCGCGTTTTGAAATGTTGCAGTGCCCTGCTCCTCGATGGTGTTTCGGAGGATCTTCAGGAGGCTTGTATGTGGGATTGAATAATACATATTTTCAATGTCGATGGAAAACCCAGAAGTAATGTGACACCCTTTCTCTTTGAGGAAAGCAATCACACTTCCAGAGTTGAGGATCTTGAATGGGTCCTGTGGTTGAACGTTGGACAGATGTTTAGCCAAGAAAGACGACACATGGACTTGCCAGGTGTTCCTTTCTGATACGATGGCGCGAAACGGCACACCTTCCTTGTGCGTTTTTGCTGAAAAGAACACAGATAAATGAGCTTCCTTTTGTCCCTTTTATCTTTGTGGCGAGAGTGGTAAGAAGGTTGGTGTCCAGTATTTTTAAGATGGCCTTTTTGGTGGATTTTGATCTTTGTTCTTCAACTGGAATAAAATTCTTCTCCATGGCTTGCTGTGCTTTTTCTTCATATTTTCCTGAATCGAGGACAACGAAACCTCCCTCCTTGTCGGAGGTGCACAGCTTGAGGTCTTTTCTACGTAGTTCCTCCACTGTTGTGGTGAAGCTCATCTTGGCGTGTGTTTGGTTCCGTAGGTTGGTAAGGCAGTCCATTCCTTCACTGATGATTTGTGAAGTGTGTTCACCCTGAGCTTTACTTGCAATGTTTCTCACCAGCACCACCTTGTCAACTGCTTTTAGCTTTGGTGGTAGTGCATATTTAGGTCCTTGTTCAAGTACCTGCTTCGCTGGTTCTGACAACTGGACATCTCCGATGCTCTGGAGTGGGGAGCTTTTGGTCATTGTCTTCTCTCTCCTCGCCATGTGGTGTTTCCAAACCGGTAGGAAATAATTAATCCACATTTCCTCAGTTGTGTATCTTGTGACTTGCATCCAATTCGAAAAACCGTTGCGGTTGGGACACTTCTCTCTCAGAAAATCTGTGAGAAGCCGGACTTGCCGCCATGTCTCTGATTTTAGAATCTTTGAAACTCTCTGGGCATGCCCTTGCGAAGGCTCAATTAGGCCGAAGATGTTCCTTACCTCGTCGAGGAGGATCTTCTTTTTAATGCTGCGTGAGAGCAGCCGTGCTCTACAGATGTTGCTTGCAATTAAAAGGCTTAGAGCCTGCGGGTCGATGAGAGAAAAACATATAAAAGGTCCGCTCAGGGAACTAGAAAGAAAACTTGTGACGGCTTGAAGCTGAGCTAGTTGGTTCATGGTTGTTAAAGTGCCAGCTGAACGTTTTAAGGACACACACACAGAGACGAACAAAAAAGGCAGACACACCGCTGGACTAGCAACTATTTAATGAAATCTTTTTTCTCTTTAGTCTACATATCGCGCTGAACGGATTCTTCCTCTTCTTCTATATCTGAACCTTCGTCTCCCACTCTTTCTCTTCTTTCATGTGCCTGTCAAGTGTGCGGCTCTTCGCAGGTATACCAGTTCTTTCTGGTGCAGCGCGATTGACGGTGCACTCACGCAATGATCCCCCTTCGCGTCAATAGCAAGGGCCTCGAGAATTTCTCGAGCAACCCTTGTGCGATGTTTTGCCAGGATGTCAATGTTGGCAAGGTTTGGCGCACATGTGCACACCCGACAATGGGCCGCGAGGTGCCCTGCTGCTGTTATGGCCTTCACCGACGCTGCGTGCTCTCTTGTTCTGTCATTAATGCACCTTCCCGTTTGACCAATGTAGCATTTGCCACATGACAAAGGAATCTGGTACACGACTTCTTTTGTGCATTCGGTGTATCTGGTCTTGTGAGATGTGCTGCAACCTGTCTCTTCGTTGTTGTCCTCCCTGTTCACCTTCCGGCACATGGAGTATGCCTTATTAGGCGCAGAGCATATGACCTGTACGCCCTGTCGGCCAGCAATCTTTTTTAAGTCGATGGGTGAGCCCGTGGATATAAGGAGCGACCACATAGGGTGTTCGAGGCTTCTTTGTTGTTATTGCTCCATCTCCTTCAGGTTGGCGCTTGATCTTTGCACATATGTTTTCACAAATCGAAACAAGAAGTGTCCTAGGGTAGCCCGCATCTTGGAGCCTAGAGATTTGTGTCGCAAAACTCTGCCGCACCTGATGCTCACATGACCTCTTAAGGGCGGAATTGAGCGCTGTGGTCGCAACTGCTCTTTTCACATTTTTGGTATGCTCGGAGCTAAAAGGAAGAAACCCTTTGCAAGATCGTGCTTGGTATCTCCAGCATACATGTCTATTCCTAAACTCTAACGAGAGATCCAGGAATTTAATGCAGTTGTTAACGGGGAGTTCGTGGGTGAAGGTAAGATCGGCGCAGCTGTGATCGAAACACGCCATGACTGCTTCTTTACATCCGTTGGTTGTTTCATGAACCTCAGTGTTGCACAAGATTAGAAAATCATCCACATACCTAAAAATGGCCTCTACTCGGGGATCTTTTAAGTTGTCTTGGATAGCAGAGCCACATGCTGCGAGGTAGATATCACAGAGGTAGGGAGCTACCCGGGACCCTATGCAGATACCGCTTCGTTGTACGTACTGCTTGTTTTGATGTACTACTGCCGTCGCCTTCAGGTAGATGGTTAGAAGCTCTAAGAAGCTATCCAAGTTGATGCCGGCCGCGTTTTGAAATGTTGCAGTGCCCTGCTCCTCGATGGTGTTTCGGAGGATCTTCAGGAGGCTTGTATGTGGGATTGAATAGTACATATTTTCAATGTCGATGGAAAACTCCAGAAGTAATGTGACACCCTTTCTCGTTGAGGAAAGCAATCACACTTCCAGAATTGAGGATCTTGAATGGGTCCTGTGGTTGAACGTTGGACAGATGTTTAGCCAAGAAAGACGACACATGGACTTGCCAGGTGTTCCTTTCTGATACGATGGCGCGAAACGGCACACCTTCCTTGTGCGTTTTTGCTGAAAAGAACACAGATAAATGAGTTCCTTTTGTCCCTTTTATCTTTGTGGCGAGAGTGGTAAGAAGGTTGGTGTCCAGTATTTTTAAGATGGCCTTTTTGGTGGATTTTGATCTTTGTTCTTCAACTGGAATAAAATTCTTCTCCATGGCTTGCTGTGCTTTTTCTTCATATTTTCCTGAATCGAGGACAACGAAACCTCCCTCCTTGTCGGAGGTGCACAGCTTGAGGTCTTTTCTACGTAGTTCCTCCACTGTTGTGGTGAAGCTCATCTTGGCGTGTGTTTGGTTCCGTAGGTTGGTAAGGCAGTCCATTCCCTCACTGATGATTTGTGAAGTGTGTTCACCCTGAGCTTTACTTGCAATGTTTCTCACCAGCACCACCTTGTCAACTGCTTTTAGCTTTGGTGGTAGTGCATATTTAGGTCCTTGTTCAAGTACTGCTTCACTGGTTCTGACAACTGACATCTCCGATGCTCTGGAGTGGGAGCTTTGGTCATGTCTTCTCTACTCGCCATGTGGTGTTTCCAAACCGGTAGGAAGCAATTAACCACATTTCCGCAGTTGGTATCTGGTGACTTGCATCCAATTCGAAAACCGTTGCGGTTGGGACACACTTCACAAATCATCAGTGAAGGAATCGGACTTGCCGTCATCAACTCTGACTTTAGAACCTTAAACACACGCCAAGCATGAGCTTGCGAAGCCACAACAGTGGAGGAACTACGTAGAAAAGACCTCAAGCTGTGCACCTCCGACAAGGAGGGAGGTTTCGTTGTCCTCGATTCAGGAAAATATGAAGAACAAAGCACAGCAAGCCATGGAGAAGAATTTTATTCCAGTTGAAGAACAAAGATCAAAATCCACCAAAAAGGCCATCTTAAAAATACTGGACACCAACCTTCTTACCACTCTCGCCACAAAGATAAAAGGGACAAAAGGAAGCTCATTTATCTGTGTTCTTTTCAGCAAAAACGCACAAGGAAGGTGTGCCGTTTCGCGCCATCGTATCAGAAAGGAACACCTGGCAAGTCCATGTGTCGTCTTTCTTGGCTAAACATCTGTCCAACGTTCAACCACAGGACCCATTCAAGATCCTCAATTCTGGAAGTGTGATTGCTTTCCTCAAAGAGAAAGGGTGTCACATTACTTCTGGGTTTTCCATCGACATTGAAAATATGTACTATTCAATCCCACATACAAGCCTCCTGAAGATCCTCCGAAACACCATCGAGGAGCAGGGCACTGCAACATTTCAAAACGCGGCCGGCATCAACTTGGATAGCTTCTTAGAGCTTCTAACCATCTACCTGAAGGCGACGGCAGTAGTACATCAAAACAAGCAGTACGTACAACGAAGTGGTATCTGCATAGGGTCCCGGGTAGCTCCCTACCTCTGTGATATCTACCTCGCAGCATGTGGCTCTGCTATCCAAGACAACTTAAAAGATCCCCGAGTAGAGGCCATTTTTAGGTATGTGGATGATTTTCTAATCTTGTGCAACACTGAGGTTCATGAAACAACCAACGGATGTAAAGAAGCAGTCATGGCGTGTTTCGATCACAGCTGCGCCGATCTTACCTTCACCCACGAACTGCCCGTTAACAACTGCATTAAATTCCTGGATCTCTCGTTAGAGTTTAGGAATAGACATGTATGCTGGAGATACCAAGCACGATCTTGCAAAGGGTTTCTTCCTTTTAGCTCCGAGCATACCAAAAATGTGAAAAGAGCAGTTGCGACCACAGCGCTCAATTCCGCCCTTAAGAGGTCATGTGAGCATCAGGTGCGGCAGAGTTTTGCGACACAAATCTCTAGGCTCCAAAATGCGGGCTACCCTAGGACACTTCTTGTTTCGATTTGTGAAAACATATGTGCAAAGATCAAGCGCCAACCTGAAGGAGATGGAGCAATAACAACAAAGAAGCCTCGAACACCCTATGTGGTCGCTCCTTATATCCACGGGCTCACCCATCGACTAAAAAAGATTGCTGGCCGACAGGGCGTACAGGTCATATGCTCTGCGCCTAATAAGGCATACTCCATGTGCCGGAAGGTGAACAGGGAGGACAACAACGAAGAGACAGGTTGCAGCACATCTCACAAGACCAGATACACCGAATGCACAAAAGAAGTCGTGTACCAGATTCCTTTGTCATGTGGCAAATGCTACATTGGTCAAACGGGAAGGTGCATTAATGACAGAACAAGAGAGCACGCAGCGTCGGTGAAGGCCATAACAGCAGCAGGGCACCTCGCGGCCCATTGTCGGGTGTGCACATGTGCGCCAAACCTTGCCAACATTGACATCCTGGCAAAACATCGCACAAGGGTTGCTCGAGAAATTCTCGAGGCCCTTGCTATTGACGCGAAGGGGGATCATTGCGTGAGTGCATCGTCAATCGCGCTGCACCAGAAAGAACTGGTATACCTGCGAAGAGCCGCACACTTGACAGGCACATGAAAGAAGAGAAAGAGTGGGAGACGAAGGTTCAGATATAGAAGAAGAGGAAGAATCCGTTCAGCGCGATATGTAGACTAAAGAGAAAGAAGATTTCATTAAATAGTTGCTAGTCCAGCGGTGTGTCTGCCTTTTTTGTTCGTCTCTGTGTGTGTGTCCTTAAAACGTTCAGCTGGCACTTTAACAACCATGAACCAACTAGCTCAGCTTCAAGCCGTCAC
>JAZHYW010027610.1:0-63259 GCA_037355805.1 Ixodes ricinus
AGTCTATGTACAGCATCCTGCGAGCTTTGATTGGGCATGCGCGTTTGTACTGCCTAGGCGCCAGGCTGTCCTTTCCAGCATGTCATGGGCATACTCGTTTACACTTTGCAGTCAGGAACTGTGTGTGTGAACAGTATTAGTGTCAGCCAGCACTTGACGCTTTGTTCTTAGGACTGAAAGGCTGCCATCAATACATTAAACACAAGACACATGTGCGTCGAAATGATGTGATCCAGCGTGCGAACATTCGGAAAGATGGCTGCTCCGGCGTGCCGCACACAGCAGTTTGCGACACATGCTTTGGATCTTGCATACGTATGGGTCGTTCGGGTGGGCTCCGCCCAGTTCAGGCAGATGCGAGGAAAACTGAAATTTTTTTAAGTTTAAGCTCTTGTTGGAATACTAAGCTTTTGTAGCGTTCCCCAGAAGACGTCAAATATATTGTGCTCAAATGGCAAAACCATGCATTGTGTCTAGCTTTTATAGATAATTATTTTGTTCTCAAGAGTCATTACTTGCGGCTCTTTTGGGCGAAAACTACGCTCCGGTTCAATTAGATGAGGGTTGCCGAGAGTCGGTGTGGATTTGTTTGTGATTTCGAAGTGCTTTTTGAGCAAAGATCTTGCTTCGAACAAGAACAAAGCCTTCAATGATGAACTGGATGAAGCTCGGGAGCGCGTAGTTTATTTGGTGAACGAACCGTTTATTCCATAATGGGAGCAACCAAAGCTAAGAAAGCCGTGAATGAGTCGGTACAATTTTTTTCAATCGGCGTTTGACGTTTTTTAGGTATTGATATAATCACAACATGACTGAAATTATGGTATCCAAACATTGTTAATTAATCACGTTCAAACACCGCGTACAAACCACCGGTTGAACCACTGGTGGGCTCCCTCGACCTTGCTGTTCGCAGGAGGAGAAATGGGAGGAAAGTGTCTAGGGCACGTTCCTCCCATTTCTGACCATTTGAAGCATGCAATCGTCGATTTATCTCGCCTTTCTTAGTATTTTCTGCCACAGCCACCAACGTGGTGAAATATGTTTGTTCGACGTAAATCTGTATGAGTGACTTTTTATATGTGGAACCGAAATATGCTGACGCCTTCAGGCTAAACTGTGCTTCTAATGTAGAAAGAAGTGCACAATGAGATTAGCTACTCATGCAATATGCTGGTACGGATATTGCAGCTGTGGATACCGTTTCACAGAGAAATATGTTTTCTTTCACTGCAGTTTGTGTCATCAGACATTGCAGCACATCATACCTATGACAGACGGTGGTGCCTGTCTTGTGCTGAAGACCTTCCAAGGTGACCTGGGCAGTTACCATACCTGTGAGCATGGGTGCTTCCATTACCTTGCCAAGGTAACCTCTAGACTTGGGCAAGTATCACCTCATATGGAATGCCAAAACTTCTCTTTGCGAGAAAGGTCATAACCAAGCTGCACCAGAGCCTGCCTTGCTACCCCTAGCGTCACATGTAGCAGCGTCACTATAAGCGGCATTCCGTGTTTCCAGAATTAATCCTTCGTGGCATTTGGAGGGTGTTTTTTAAAGCTTACCTTTGTCGAAAATTTGATGTTTCTCAGAGCTTGTTTTGACTAAATTCTCAGTTTTTCAGAGTAATCCAGATATTAAATTTGCTTGCTGATTTTCCCGATTCTCAGAAAGTCAAAAGAAACAGAAATAGTAACCAGACACAAGTGTGGTTATTAATTTGTAGTCTCAATGATTACAGAAGGACCTGCCTGTGCCCAGATGAGGTTTCTTGAGCTGAATGTGGCGGTGTGACTCTAGATGCTCTACAACTCGCAGTGCACTTTAGTTAATACCAACTCTCCCACGACAAAACCTGCAAACCAGGGTTACTTATCTAGGTGTCGGTACATTTAAGCTATCAGTCTCCTCAATTCGGTCGCTGAAAAACTTTGTTTTCCACCCACCTTTTTAAAGGCTCCCTGACATACTTGCTTCTCACAGCCGTAGGTGCCACGGGAACGTGCTGCACGGCATGACTGTGCGGGGTGAAATCTAGAAACTTCTGCCGCCTTCGCTCGTCCCGCAAAATGTGCGGGCTAATGGCTTCCTTCATGATAGAAACTGTACCCCTCTTCATGTTACGAAGCCCAACTGGTTCGTTCTAAACTCTTATTTGTTTGGAGCATGGCTAGCACAGCCACATCAGATAACAGAATGGAACATATTTCTTTCGTGCTGCTCAGCAAACGTGGGGTGGGGTTCCGCAGGCTTCATTTGTCGCCATTGAAATTCTTCTAATCAGTTGGAAACAATTTCTACTGCCAAAACACAACCCTTTCCCACCCCTGACGTCACATATACTGATGTCACATGGACTAGGGGAACACAACTACAACATAAACAGAATCACTTCCGGACACTTAGGCATACATTGCCAAGATAGCAGATGTCAAGCAGCGTAATAAGTAAAAATAATAATCAACTAATTAGGGAAATTATTGAAGCTGAAAAGATATCGAGGTTAGAAGAAGGCTGTGTCACTAAGCCTTGTCTAAATTTATCAGAAAAAATAATTAATTATCTTGCATCCAGATGAAACCAAAAATAACAAAAAAATTTCTTATTGTTTAAAAAGACAGGCGCAGGTAAAGAAAAAATTGCAGTCTGAGTTGCAAGTCAGTGCTGCATGAATGTCTTCCTTTTGTGTGTGTCTGTGCCGGGTTGCTAATTTTTTGCACTGTGGAGAAGTATGCAACACCAGCTCGCCCAAACCTCCATCTTAACATATTTTTAGTGCTGCCAGTAGAAACTTTCACTTTGAAAATGCGATGAGGACCAAATTTGAAAATTATATGTCGCCAAACAATGTTTTGCGGACGTAAGGTTTTGGTTACGAGGTCAGTCATTTCTACTGGTGTGTTTAGCCAATTTTGAAGCAAATTTGTGACCTTGAAAAAAAACAGGTCTACTGTTACATTCCTCTTAGCCTCCTGAAGATGTAAATCATTGGATTGAACCCCTACGACATTGTTTTGTCTCATAATTGATGCAGGTATCTTCTTTTTTTCTTCAACTCAGTTCGACGTAGGAGCTGCCAAGGCGTCCTGTCCCTTTCACGTGAACAGTGGCCAGCACTGGAAGAAGCAATCTTTGGACTGCTGTAATCCATTCTTTGGGCAAGTGAATAAATTACTTTGAAGCAGAGACCTGGTGTTTGCACAGCAGCTCCACAGAACAAACAACACAAACACAAATGTTTCTGTGCCCAAAACCTTCGTAGCTGCTTGAGCTTATTGATCTGAGCTTGCAGGTTGCAATGTTAAGGCAAGATGCAGATATAGTTAACGTCTCTAAAAAAATTGGGGGCACCTTATGCTTGGATGTCTAGCTTGATCAACTTGGAACGTCCAGCCGAATTGAAACAAGGATCTAGCCGAACTGAAGCATGCAGCCGAATTGAAACTTGTAGCCGAACTGAAGATTTAGCCAAACTGAAGCGTCCAGCCGAATTGAAACTTCTAGCCGAACTGAAGCGTCCAGCCGAATTGAAACTTCTAGCCGAACTGAAGCGTCCAGCCGAATTGAGGATGTAGCCGAACTGGAACGTGCAGCCGAATTGAAACTTCTAGCCGAATTGAGGCAATAGCCGAATTGAGGCTTCAGCCGGATTGGGACGACACCCCTATACCAGCCTGTTTGTTGTCTGCACACTGGTGTATGAACTCGCTCCCGGGTGGTTTGCTGAACGCGAAAACGCTAATAACCAATAAAAGAGGCTGACGATTAGCGATATAATCGCGATAATTAATACTTTTATTAAAATATATGAACAATGACCACCTGGGAGCAAGCTCACAAACCAGTATGCAGACGACAAACATCCGGTACAGGGCATAGTGCACGGCCGCCGTTTGTGCTCTATTTTTAATATTTAACCACCTCTGATTTGAGCCCTGAAAGAAACAGCCATAAAACGTCTTACGAAGCTACGTTCGCGCGCCCAATTTCAGGTACGCACGGTTGGAATTCGAAATTTGCAAGGCGTGCCAAATGTGTCGGTCCTGACGGTCGCACCCTGTACTTCAGCGACAAACAACAAACACTGCTTGATACTCGTCGAATACACCATTGCTTGCAAAGTTTAAGTGACGTGCGTCAACTGGACGTAGAATAATATGTTTCTAAATGAGCGGTACTGCGGGATTGCTCGGGTCTTTAAAAATGTATAAGTTTCTTTTGTAGCTGGACAGAAATATTGCTACGTGACCAGTAGCCTACTGGTCACGTAGCAACATTAGTACGAATGAGCAGTCGCTGGCCTCGACCAACTAGTTCCACAAAGAAGGATTCCTGTCCAGCTACGAGAGAAGGGTATATATTTTTGGCGGCCTGAGCCATCCCCGCAGTACCGCTTATTTAGAAACATATTACTCTATGTCCAGTTCACTCACGTGACTTAAACGTTGCCAGCAATGGTGTATTCGACGATAATCGAGCGTAAAGCAAAGTTGCCAACGAGGCTGGTTGTGCATCCCGGAAAGACACGTGATATTGGGCCTTGCAGCGAAGCTATAGCCCGGTGTAACCTACATACGCGCCACAGGGACCATCGCGTGGTTAACGACGCTGAATAAGGCGATACCTACAAAGGCAACAAGATCCAGGTTAAACAGATGCCCGATGAACCAGCGTATCTTGGCGTCGAATGGAACCATAAAATCAAAATGTCACAACCAAAGCGAAGCTAAACGGAAGAGCCTAAAAGAAGGGAAAACATACTTCTACGCCGTCCCACATTCGGTCTAAGTCAGCTAATCCTACAGATTAGCGTTTTAGACGAGGAAACCTACGCATCGACAACGACTCACCGTACACGTATATACAGAGGGTCCGCGGCGCCCAACCCGATATCTCTTCGGCGCCAGATGCAAAGGAGGCCGCATGCACCGCTAGGCACATTCCTCTCGAATCTGCATTCTATTTTCTGTTTTGTAATTAACCCTTCGCCCAGTTCGTGATCCGCGTCCAACTCGGGCAGCCCGTCCAGGCCCAGAGGCGGCTTAGGCGACGCGGCGGATGACCGGCGCAGAGGAGGCCTTGGCGCTATGCAAAGGAGATCAGGAGCGCCGTTCCCGGGCGAGGACGCGATAGCGGCAACACGAGCGGCCTTGGCCCACGGCCACCCGTGCCAAGCCGCTCCGAGAGCGGCCGCACGCATCTGGGTGTACGGTCCGCGTCACTTTGTATTTCAATTTGAATAGAGCAACCGGTTAGGGACGCGCGGAGCGGACCTCGTGGCGCCAACGACAACCGGTTCGCCTCACAACGGCGCTCGAACGACGGTAACACGACACGCCGTTCCTCAATGGGATCGATTCGAACGCGTGACGAAAACACAGCCACCCGCTATAGGACTTGGACGACTTCCAAAAAAGAAAAAAAGGAGATTTGCCTTCCGAGTATTTCGTGTGACTACGAGGCGTTTCCCACGCTATCGATCTATCGGCCATTTGGAATGCAGCCAGGGCACGCGCCATTGAGATGCACGTAACCAAACGAGTTCCGTAACGTGAACGCGCGTCGTTGCAGCACGCCCCGTCCCGTATACGGGGAATCGCTGCCCCTTATCCTGCTTGACCAGCTCGTCGAACTACGTAAATACAACATCCTGCTGTTAGTACTGAATGCGGGTAAGTATGTAAAGATAGTACAACACCGGGGAAAAAACAAACAAAAAACATGACTATTTTCCAGGAGGTGGCGTTAACGCGTCATGTGCATTCCGACTTCACGTCACGTGTACTTTCGAAGGAAAACTAAGATTTTAATTCAAATAAACGAGGCATTTCCGAGAGACCCGATCAAACGAAACTAAATTTTAAAGTTCGAGACTACGCGTATATTGTACAGTGTGTCACTGACCGGAATTAATATCAGAATAATAATACTGACAGAGATCAGTTAAATCTCAAGAAACGCCTCAAGATTATTAGGTAAATACTGACTACACTTCACAACACCAACAAAAGTGGTTGGCTCGCACTCTTCTAACTCCACTCCCCTAACTCACACGTTTTCCAGCACCCTGCGGTTAAAATGAGCTCTTTCTTTCCATACAGCAGTACCCAAGGACAGATTTATGTTGCTACGTTCAAGCCTGGAGTGAGAACACGAAACGAAGCACCACAATGTAACACCCACGATCGCGCATCCTCTCGGAACTCGTGCGAACAGAGACAAAAGATAACAAGTAGACGGCGATACATCGCCGCGGAGCAGCAAAGCCCAGCACGGTCCGTCCGGCTCGAAGCGCCTTCCGTTCGGGGAGGATTTGCGCGGAAACAATCTGCTTTCGAGAGACTTACATCGCCGTGCCCGGGCTCCGGGCTTTTCCGAAATTACATGGTAAACAGGGCGGGGGATCGGGGATGAAATTTCCTCCCACACGCGCGGGCCCCGGCCAAAGGTCCTTATACCGGCAGGCCGACGTCGTCGCCGTCGTTCGTTGCCGGCAGCCCCGACGTCGCCCATCGGCCGCCTAATAAATGGACGGCTGAACGCCAGTCGGGCCAGATTTACGCGGACGCGGAAGGCATCGCGTCGCCCGCTCCTTTCATCGCTCGTTCGACAACAGCGGCTTCCCCGCGCACCTGATGCCCA
The DNA here is from genome assembly GCA_037355805.1 of Ixodes ricinus. Taxonomy (NCBI): domain Eukaryota; kingdom Metazoa; phylum Arthropoda; class Arachnida; order Ixodida; family Ixodidae; genus Ixodes; species Ixodes ricinus. Next base: position 6,644 of record JAZHYW010027610.1, read on the forward strand.
ATTTACAACGCTTCATATTTCGCTCGGACGCGGCTTTCGCCGCGAGATTACCCACTCTTCCTCGGCTCCTTGAGCGAAAGCCTCGGAGGACTTCCTAACGGGCTGCTGCTTAAACCCCGTTCAGTGTGCTGCAAATTTTGGGTTCTTCTTTTCTCTCGATAAGAGTATACATCGAAGCTGCGGTGCCATAGGTATACAAAATACCAAGATAAAATGGAGGCCCGAAAGACGACAGACAGCGAGTTTGTATACATATCTGGCGAAAAGCTGGCTGGTCATAAGGTTCGGGGAGTGGCGACAGATATTGGTTCTCGAGCAACGTTCCGGCCGGCCATTTGCCACTGAGGATGACCTTCTCTGGAGAGAGCCTTTTCCTCGGCGGTTGCTTCGGTCGTTTTCTCGCAACGGCCCTCGTCGCTGTTGGAGCAACAGGGAATAATGCCGGGAAAATTCGAGCGTTTTCCAAAGAGAGCATGCACGCACTTGCACGGCTTCAGATAGGTAGCGCACTGAACTCCCAATTAAAATATCCCGTAAAACGATTCCCGACTTGCTACGTGTACACTGAATCTCCAAAATAGGCGCTGACCTAGATAATTCACCACCGCTTCTCTTAATTAAGGATATCTGCAAGAGCACGCCCGATTCTCTTCTTAATCTTTTCATAACTCCAGAAGCTCGATGATTGCGAGGTATTGCATCTATGCGAGAGCGTCGTAGAGTTGACTCTGAAAAACCAGAAAAATGTGCACATTCGACACAGATTTCACCATAGATAGCTGCGCGTTTGCAGAGATGCGTTACACCTTTCAGGCGTGTTTCAAAGTCATCGCGAAATGCATCGCAGGACACACGTGTCAAGAAAGACAAAACGTTTTACCCACCCACCCCTCTCCAAAAAAAAAGTAATTGTACGCGCTGCGAATACGTTACACTGCGACTAGTACCTGAATTGTTTCAAGAAGCATCCGGCAAAGGACTTATGGAGGTGGAACTAGTTTGCTTGAGAGGCTCATATCTATACGCACGTTTTACGAGCGCCGTTACGGGAACACGTCTCCTACGGTGCCTCTCGGGCGGCTGAAATGGACGAGACGGTCTTCACAAAATGCTTCAATTTATTGGCTCTGAAAGAGGTTGTCAAGTGGGTAATTTTTAAAGGTACTTCTAAGTAGCTAAGACGCCTTCAAATTTGCTGTTTTTCCCCATTCCCAATATTTAAAAAAAAAATGAGCTCCTTTACTCGCGCTATCCAAAATAAACCAGTACAAGCACTCTCAGCGCGGGCAAAGTTAGAACTGCAATTACTATCCATCCTGTCTCGCTGAGCAACTGAAACTGCATAATGCTGACTATTCCGCCCAAACTCTACGTTGGCGAAAGGAACGCTACAGTACTGCCTACAAAGGCAATAGCTTCACGTCTGACCATTGTCGGCGAGAATAAAAAGAAACGAAAAATAGAGGTTAATCAATCAACAACTAAATGAAAGCCTATACTTCGCTTCGCGTATCCTGTAACACGTCTTGAAAATCGCGGACAAGGGCGCTCATGAAGAATATATCTCTGACAAGAATTCTTGTCGAGGTGAGCACTCGTGCCACCAGAGCTCTTTTGAAATCAATCTACCTGAGCGTATGTTTTCACACAATTACATGCAACCCCCCGCGGAACGGAATATAGAGGGAGATGCCGCACAAAATTATAATGTCGCCCACGAACGTGAGACAAAGCATTCACCCTCTCCCCCGAGGCAAGATGAGGGATTATAAATCGCGCTAACGGTTTCCAATCACAATCAGGCCCGCAACAACCTAACCATTCACTCGACATCGTGTCAACACCAAAAGAATCTACCCTCCCGAACGAGATTACTTTCTCCGTCACTCACCGTGAAGCTAACGGATCAGCCGCCCAGAACGGAGCCCGACGCCGGTCTCGAAAAGCCACGTCGGCATCCGTCCACACTCTCGCCGCCCTCTCCGAAATCAAAAAAGCGCGAGGACGGGAAAAAAAAGGTAATTCGCCAATCGATGCGACCCATCTCCAGAGTCAGATGTCAGGCGGGCAAAAAGTTCTAAACCGGCTTCGCTAATTCAATCCGAGGCGCCAACGCAAGACACCGGCCGGCGACACGTTAACGATCGCTCGCGATTCGATTACGCGACGCGAAGGACGAGCCGATGGCGCTCCGAGAAACAAATCGCCTCCGTCAACGACCGCTGCGACAGTGCCCTCGCCCCGTCGAAGGCTGCCCCAATCGTCGACAGATTCCTCGCGCGTTCGGAGCAGACCCGACCCTTGGAGGGAGTAGTGTGAGGCAAGATTCGGACTCCGTGACGACGACGGTTCTGTTTCCGATAGGGTGCCGAGGCACGGCCGAAGAAAGCCGAACGGCGCGTCGTGGCGAAATCGGTGCCCGCCGAATGCCGGCTAATTGAGCGTCGCGCGTGCTCCATCACGGCTCGCGGCTGATTGCGGGGAGGAGCGGCGCGGGGGTGGCCCGCCGAAATTACTGCAACCGGGAGCCGCTAATCGGCCACGGTTATTGGCACTCCATCACCGGTCACTGGATGCTGTTACGAACGGTTATCCCGGACGTACGTAATACGCGCCACTTGCTTTTTCTTGGCTCTCGCTACATCTGGTCGCTTTCTTTTGTTTTTAATCGAGAAGCGTGATGAACAATTTATGCGGGTAATGACGCGCACCCGAATACCGTCGGAACAGCGCATGTTATTAGAACGTCCAACGGGAAGCTCATCTAGATTCTAAGTTGCCCGAAACGTCCCATTAAGATCAAAAAAGAAAGGGCACACACACACACAAAAGAAAAGAACACCTTTAAAAGAGATGCTACGGGTTCACTGGCCACGAAAAACGAGTCTCCATAAGAAGCTTCGAATCGCACATGATAATCTCGGCGAAGTATAAGCGCGTCGGGAGAGGCTTAAATGAGCTGCATCTCATGTTTTACGACTCTTTTCAAGCCCGAAAGATACATACGCGATCGGACGCTGAATGACAACTTTCTTCTTTTTTCTACACAAAACGACCTTCCCAGCTTCGAGAGAGAATGTTTAAACGGGGAGCGCGCAATTAACGGTCGTATGCTCGGGCAGGTAAACACCGCGTCAATGTCTCTTATTATCGTTTCGTTCTCTCTCACGCGCCCTTTCGCATTCGTCAAGGCTCCGCAGGCCGAGAGCAGCGAGGAAGATAAGCGTCCAATTTTAGTCATCCCCGTCCAAGAGCAGTGGCCGGCGCCGACGTGCCACGCACACGCACGAGCGTGCGACGCGAATGCATACCTGCGTCCCGAAGGGCAAGGCACTGCAGAGCGCCACGGGGAGGCATGGAGATGGCGGGCTTACCTGCGAGAGAAAGAAAACGAGACATTTCAACGAAAGTTGAGGCGACAATTTATTAAGACAGTCGGCATTCCAAAAACGTCCAGAGTGATTCGCCTCACGAAGGAAGACGGGAGCACACGTATATACAAGAGGAAAACAACTTGCGCAATGACTTCTCTTTCTTTCTTTTTTTTTTTTTTTTTTGGAGGGGGGGGGTGATTGCTCGGTTGCTTGAAAGGGAAAACAGCTGCTACGCAAAGAGAGTTGAGCAGTGGTCAGGGACGACCGTAAGTAGAGTGGCCGTTCTGCGCTCTTCCAAACGTGCCTATATGCATCGTCCGAACAAAAGCGCAGCGCATTCATCAGAAGAGCGTGCCACGCTTCGCGGACTCTGGCTTGTGATACGGCGGCGGAAAAAAGCGAGAAAATTAAAGAGGAGCGAACGGAATCACTTCCTGCCATTAATCACACTGAGTGATTGCTCGCCCAAGCGGTGTTCATTTTCCGTTCCCGCGTGCGTTTCGGCATGCCGCAGCGTCCTTGTTAGCCTTTTACGCGGTGCACCTTGGCCCCGAAGATCGCAGCAGTGTCCTCAGGTGACACAGTGTGTCGACCATTGTAGTTTTCGCTCCTTGCCCAGCCAAAAAGCCAGCCGCAGGCTGTGACACAGTACGACTGCTAGTCTGATTTAGGAATCCAACGAAACGTTAATTAACACCCACACTATTTTATTCACTTCGCTGCCGCAATGATAGCTAACCGAGTCCTGTGCCAAACGGAGTCGATGTTGGCTCAGCTTAAAGTCTGTCGGTACCCTACCGGTCCAAGCTATTTTTGGTATTCGGGGATGTTACGTTGGAGTATAAACTACCCTCCGTGAAAGACTGCAGCAATGTCCAAGGCTCTGCTTGAACTTAAAAACACACAACAACAAAGCATGTTATCAAAAAATGGTGATAGCGCGCAAAAACACATATCGGATCGCGAAATGCAAGCCGCCTGCATAACCGCTCCTTCAATCGTTTTTTTCTTCTTTTTTTTCAGTTAGCTTTTATAGATTTGGAGCTCAGCTGAATGGTGATTGGATGTCCGCCCCAAAACTCTCATGCTCAAGGCCAACTAACGGAAACCGAAGTACCTTCAACAATTTGCCAAGGAACGTTAAAGGAACGTTAAAAAGGACGGAAATGCATGAGCACTTTATGAAACTTCAAATTCGCGCTATATCGGCCCATCGCTATTTGACCCTGACATCAGTATTTTCTATGTGATTGCGTGCAACCTCGCTTAATGCTTATCATGTTAATTAAGTGTGAAAATTAATTACCTGCCACACGGAAGACCGAGAAACCGTTTGTGAACACAAGAAAACGTTCAAGATCATCATCGTCGTTATAATATATATCTTATTGTTATAATTATTATTATTATTATTATTATTATTATTATTATTATTATTATTATTATTATTACTACTATCATCGTTGTTTTTCTACTTTATGTCGTCGTAGATGTAAAGTCGAGTTGACACATTGCCGTGAGCTCTCGTCTCGCAGAACATTTCCAACTTTTATTTATTTATTTATTTATTTATTTATTTATTTATCGTTAAACAGATCAGAACTTATCGTTAAACCGATCAAAAAACTTTGAAGGTCGTATTCACGATACCAAGTATATGTTTAAAAAATTTTATTCACGCAGCTAGGGGAAAAGGCTTTCAAGATAAGCTCTTAAGTCACGTGTTCCCACCATATTAAAAAATACTGAAAAACAAAAAAGCACCGCATCGAAGAACGACTGGAATTTCTCCAAACTTGCCACCACAGATCTCCGATTACCAACTGAATGTCAGATGTCAAGCCGGCCGCTTGACATCTGACATTCACGCGCGGTGAAGGCGCCAAGAAAGCGACCTAACTAATATCCCTTCAATGCAGCCAAGAACCGTTCAGGTGGCGATTTCGTGTTATGCCCATCTCTGTTAATGAGTTTTCTATAATCTATTGTGAATAGCCGAAACCTAGGGTAGTCGACTGCTTTTGTTGTTTTTAATTTGCAGTTGTGTACCTTTCTATACATTTGTGTGTTTGTCTTGTAATACAGAATATTGTGCACATTCATGCTGTTTCTCCGCTGCTATGAGGGGCGGAAGAGGAGAGGAGGGATGGACGAGAGGCTGGTCAAACAACACCCGAGTTGCTTTATTTTTTCGTATGCCTCCTTCTCTCAATGGAAAAAAAAGAAGAAGAATAAGACTGACTTCTTATGGAGAAATCAAACTAGGTCACGATTAAGAGGTGGTTGTACACCGCTGGAAGGAGCAAGAAAAGACAAAAAATAGACTTTTACAAATTTCTGTAACGCGAAATTAGAGAGCAGCTCTTGAGGAGGAGGAGGGCAGGGTACGGAGGGGAGGGTACAGAGGGGAGGGTACTCCCTCCTCCTCCCCTTTCCTCCTCCTCCTCATCTCTCCTCCCCCACTCTTCCTCCTTCTCCTCCTTCCTTCATCATCCTCCACCATCCTCCTCCGTACCCTCCCTCCTCCTCTTCCATACCCTCACCGCCTCTCCCGTCTCCTCGCTACAGTTAGCTGAAATATTGACGTCACGCGACCTCAACAGGAATTCAATTCCCCGCTAAATTTAGCAAAGAACTGAATCGCTGTTGAGGTCACGTGACATCAATTTTCCCGCTAAATCTAGCGGAGAAACTGAATTTGTTCATGGGTGACGAGACACCAAGTGATGTAGCAGGGAATTGAGTTGGTGTTGAGGTCACGTGACGTCAAATTTCCCGCTAAACTTAGAGCGGTTATGCCGACGGCGACGCAGACGCCGCGAAACTGGAAACGGGCGCCTAAGAGCTGCGTTTTAAAATATGAGCCCCACAAGGCGGACGTCTGACGGACTCTGTTCGCAGACAAGTACACGACCTATTTGCAACCTTGTCAGGATACACGAGTGACGCCTGTTGAGCAGCGCGTTTATTTATGGTCGCTTCGGCATGCCAAAATAAAAGCTGGCGAACATTATCTCTGTGTCTCCCTCTTTCTCTCTCTCTCTTTCTCTCCATCTCATATTTGCGAGCACAATTTCTAGGGTGCTTGCCTCCTACGATGGTCCTTCTTTAATGTAAACCGGGGACAAAGGCAAGGGTGGTTATTTCATGTTTTATATGTGGCCAACTTAGCACAACTTGAATCCTCTCACGTATGACTATGCGCATCTAGAAGTAGGACCTCTAAGAAGGTAGTTTGAATGCCCGTCCAAATAACTCCTCTATTTGGTGATAATTTACACTATCATTCCCTCGTGATATTTGTCTGCTTCCGAGAAAATGTTACTTCAGCGGACGTGAAAGTTTCACAGCTGTACAGTACTGTCGGCTCAGCCAGGAAATTCCAGAACAAGCAGACCCATTAAAGAAGCAAGTGAACGTTTATCTTGTTTTCACAGAATGCTGTTTTAACTTAATTTCAAAACTTTCGCAGAATACTGCTTAGGACTTCACTTAGGAAGTGCATTACTTATAACATGAGTTAGTATCAGCTCTACTCGCTAGCTGTCACATGGTTTGTGAGCTGTGGTAAATGCGGAAGCAAGAAAGGTAAGTTTCCCCTGTATTCACCCGCGTCAGCATTACAGACATAGGTCAAGTAATTATATTTAAAAAAAAACGAGGGTAAATGCACCAAAAATTGTTTTGTAACCCGATTCGGAAAGTAAATGTCCTACCAAAGCCAGAGCTGAAGAGCGGGTCCGGTAGGCGGCTTTTATCGCTGACTGCCACGGAAAACCTCGAGGAGAGTCGAGTACATGAATCTCCTCAACTAGTCGCCAATAAACAGTTAGTTGTTCTGTCAATCGTTGCTGCTGCCAACGTTCATTTCAGCCACGCGAATGGATGGGCGGGATTGCAAGAGCTCGACGAGTTCCGTCACCGTACTGATTGCCCGTTAACGCGAACCAGAAGGCCCGTATACGTATTGCGTGTACCTCCATGCAAGCCTATAGCGAAGACACTTGCGTGTTTGTTCGATCCGCAAGCCGAAATCGGCTATCGTGTTTTGGGAACCAGTAAAAACATTGCTCAGGACCGTGGCCGCATCGTGGTAACGTCATAAAGTGAAAAATAAGTATACCTACGGTGTTGAAAGTCGGAAGATGTGCTGTCTGTTTTCTGCCCTTTATCTGTAACTCTTTCGTAAAAAAATTGTTAAAACATACACGTCTTTTCTTTTCTTTTTTTTCTTTTTTTTTTTTTTGCTTTAAAGGGGTTATGAAGCGATATCGGGTTGGAATGTTTACGACTTTGCAAGGGCGTACTGGTACTTGTCTAGCCCAAGTATACTCGCATAGACCACCCCTGATTCAGAAGCTTCTTCGGTGAAATTGCCAGGATAAAAGGGGACTATTTCTTTCAGTGTTGCCTTCGCAAAGCTTGATGACGTAATTGTGGGATCGAAACCATCCGCCTGACGACAGGCGAGCGCGGCTCGTGAATTGGACACGAAAACTGCGTGGGCACTCGACTTCGGCTCGTAACAATCAATCCATCGACGGACGGTCGGGTAGTGGCTCGTGTCCAACCACTGCGGTGATGAGAATAGCCAAACTCTAACAATGTCTGGAGATCGCACGCGTTTTCTATTTTGCCGACCCCAGCGCGTGGCTATTATAAACGTTGGCGGCAGGATAGGCACCAGGGCACGGGGCCGCTTGTTCTGGCTCCGAGTTGAGGGGATGAACGATGCTCGTATTTCTAGAATTGTATTGGCGACTGTCATTGCCTAGAAAGAAAAACTAAGGCAAGTTTAGTCCGTTATTAAAGTTAGGAGCGATTTAGTATTTAGCGAAAGCAGAAAAATCGTTTCATGGCTCCCTTAATGAGGGAAGTCAAGGTTCTGGCTAGTTATCCTCGTATTCGACACTGTTACTCCATTGCGCGGTAATGCAGCTCATAAATCTTAAATTCAAAATCCTTTCCCTGACGAGCTGTCATGATCCCATCCAGCGACCGGCTTAGTTATTCCCTATAATGTGGGTTGAAATCATCCGCAGCAAAAAGTTATCGGGTGACCTACGTGCGTGGAAGGAGATTGCCTCTTCCGCGAAGATGGCGCATCTTGCCATGTTCGCACGCAATTATCGTTCGGCGAAGCCACTTTTCGCTCAAACGCGGCGTCTATACGGGACCATCAGATAACCACGGTATTCCTCAGCGCATACGAAATGCACGCGCGTTGCCACCTGTAATTCGATCTCACGATCACCCCTTGTGCGCGGCGGCTTCTGTGCGAGCAGGCATGCATGTTGCATATCTGATTATCCGACCAGAAACAAACCAGCGGCGGATTGCACGGCTGCTGCTTCGACGCCCTTAACCCTTGCCGCCGTACATAGATTAACTGCGAGACGCCGCTCCATACAGCGCTGGCCGCCAGACGAGCGACACACAAAACGTCTCAATGTAGCTAATGGCGCTTCGAGTGAGAGACCCGAGGCTTAGGCTGAAGGAGCTCCTTCCAGGAAACGAGCACAGAATACAGTCGAATTCATTCGAGAATAGCGAGCATAAAAACAGGTAACTGCGCATTATCGTGATAGAAAGTAGGCTAATCAAACAGCCACGGCCGCACGACACCCGCAAAGAGAGGGAGGTGATGGTGCATTAATTATGTCATTCAATAATTCAGCGTTCATCGCGAGGCAGCTCGGCCAACTACAGTCACTTTGCCTCGGACCATTCATTGTGCATACGCTAAACACACAGACATGTGTCGCTGGAAAGTGCCCGTGAAACGTACACTCGTCTGGAATTAAAGTACGAACGCACGTTGAGCAGTGCGCTTGGAAGCGCTTTGCCGGAGTTCGGGGCGAACTGCGGCAAAGCGGTATTAAGCGTACTGGTCAGTTTTCACTTTCGAAAAGAGTCGGTAGTAGTATCCTGTGCTCCCCCTCGCCCAAGCAAGCATATACGTCAGTCCCTCTGAGAACGCACTTGCTCTCCAGCCTAAAACGCTCCGAATCCATATCCATAAATGAATAACTATGCGGACGAGTATACGTACAGTTTCAAACAACTGCGCTCGTACACTACCTCTGGACGATGCATGCGCGGAGCGATCAACCTTTTACCTTCCCGACAAGGAATCCGCAAGTCTCCACTCCGTTTGGAGCGCCAGGACCTCGATCATTTCGGACGCAAGTTTCAGGGCTGCCGGTCCGTAACGGTATCCATAAGGAGCAGCAGGTCAACACGCACACACGCAGCAATCCCCCGGAGACACGGACGAAGCATCGAACTGAACCGGCGTTGCCATCCAAACGGCCAGCGCGCCACCGCCACTCATTAGTGCGACGCACCGCTGCACGGGCAACTCTACAGGCGGGCAGCTGCCGCCTTCGAGGCTCGTGCGGCGGCTTGACCGCTGGTCAATCTAGCGCGGACCATCTGCCCCCCGCTCAGTGGGAGACGGGCAGCTGCCCGAACAAGCTGCGGTTCCTCCTCCCGAGCCGAGCGACGACGCCTTGGCGTGCTCGAACGGGCCGAGTGGAGTCGGACGGCGTCGAACCGTAACACGAGCCTTCATCCATCCACGTCACTCGTGGACGAAAGAGTCCCGCCTTGCTCGCTCTCTGCCTTGAGGGTTGGATGCGTCACGATGATCCGTGGGACACGCAGTGCCACTCTTCACCGCGTGCTTTTTCGTGAATGAGCAGCCCATGTCCCAAATGTATGCCGACGTCGCTAACATATCATACCGAAGACAGTCTGGGACGTGACTCTTCGTTCAATAAGTGTCGTGTCCCCCACCACAATAAAAAAAACATAATAATAATAAAAATAATATTGGCAGCGACTTTCACCTCTAAGATCCTATACTGCACGGAATGCCGTGGTTAAGCTGTGATTGTTTAATATTGTTGAGAATTAGAAGCCATCAAACCGTCGTTTCGGGGTGTGAAGATGCTTTATTTGTATAACTTCCCTTCGCCACTACATTGAGCGAAGAAACTGGGTCGTCCGTCACCTGACGTCAATTACCTCGCTAGATTGAGCGGGGAAACTAAATTGGTGTATGTCGCATGACGTCAATCTATCTGCTAGAACCAGTGGGGAAATCGTATTGATCTGTCCTCCATTACTAGGTCCCAACAGATGTATGCGTCACATGCCGCCAGGTCACGCGACGTCAGTTCTCCCGCTAAATTTGGCGGAGAGACTGAAGGTGTTTAAGTCACATGACATCGATTTCCCCACCAAATATAGCGAGGAAACCGGGTTGGGGCATAGGTGACGCGACGTCAATTTTCCCGCTATATATAGCTGGCAACTAGATTGGTGTATAGAACTCGTGACGTCGGGTCACGTGACATCAAATTCGCGCTAAATCTGGCGGGAAAAGTGAATTCGTGCATGGGTCACGTGACGTCAGTTCTCCCGCTAAATTTGGCGGAGAGAGATTGAAGGTGTTTAAGTCACATGACATCGATTTCCCCACCAAATATAGCGAGGAAACCGGGTTGGGGCATAGGTGACGCGACGTCAATTTTCCCGCTATATAGCTGGCAACTAGATTGGTGTATAGAACTCGTGACGTCGGGTCACGTGACATCAAATTCGCGCTAAATCTGGCGGGAAAAGTGAATTCGTGCATGGGTCACGCGACGTCAGTTCTCCCGCTAAATTTGGCGGAGAGAGATTGAAGGTGTTTAAGTCACATGACATCGATTTCCCCACCAAATATAGCGAGGAAAAAACCGGGTTGGGGCATAGGTGACGCGACGTCAATTTTCCCGCTATATATATGCTGGCAACTAGATTGGTGTATAGAACTCGTGACGTCGGGTCACGTGACATCAAATTCGCGCTAAATCTGGCGGGAAAAGTGAATTCGTGCATGGGTCACGTGACGTCATTTTTCCCGCTAAATTTGGCGGAGAGAGATTGAGAGGTGTTTAAGTCACATGACATCGATTTCCCCACCAAATATAGCGAGGAAACCGGGTTGGGGCATAGGTGACGCGACGTCAATTTTCCCGCCATATATAGCTGGCAACTAGATTAGTGTATAGACTCGTGACGTCGGGTCACGTGACATCAAATTCGCGCTAAATCTGGCGGGAAAAGCGAATTCGTGCATGGTCACGCGACGTCAGTTCTCCCGCTAAATTTGGCGGAGAGAGACTGAAGGTGTTTAAGTCACATGACATCGATTTCCCCACCAAATATAGCGAGGAAACCGGGTTGGGGCATAGGTGACGCGACGTCAATGTTTCCCGCTATATAGCTGGCAACTAGATTGGTGTATAGAACTCGTGACGTCGGGTCACGTGACATCAAATTCGCGCTAAATCTGGCGGGAAAGTGAATTCGTGCATGGGTCACGCGACGTCAGTTCTCCCGCTAAATTTGGCGGAGAGAGACTGAAGGTGTTTAAGTCACATGACATCGATTTCCCCACCAAATAGCAGAGGAAACCGGGTTGGGGCATAGGTGACGCGACGTCAATTTTCCCGCTATATATAGCTGGCACACTAGATTGCGTATAGAGCTCGTGACGTCGGGTCACGTGACATCAAATTCGCGCTAAATCTGGCGGGAAAAGTGAATTCGTGCATGGGTCACGCGACGTCAGTTCTCCCGCCAAATTTGGCGGAGAGAGATTGAAGGTGTTTAAGTCACGACATCGATTTCCCACCAAATATAGCGAGGAAACCGGGTTGGGGCATAGGTGACGCGACGTCAATTTTCCCGCTATATATAGCTGGCAACTAGATTGGTGTATAGAACTCGTGACGTCGGGTCACGTGACATCAAATTCGCGCTAAATCTGGCGGGAAAAAGTGAATTCGTGCATGGGTCACGCGACGTCAGTCTCTCCCGCTAAATTTGGCGGAGAGAGACTGAAGGTGTTTAAGTCGACATGACATCGATTTCCCCACCAAATATAGCGAGGAAACCGGGTTGGGGCATAGGTGACGCGACGTCAATTTTCCCGCTATATAGCTGGCAACTAGATTGGTGTATAGAACTCGTGACGTCGGGTCACGTGACATCAAATTCGCGCTAAATCTGGCGGAAAAGATCAATTCGTGCATGGGTCACGTGACGTCAGTTCTCCCGCTAAATTTGGCGGAGAGAGATTGAAGGTGTTTAAGTCACATGACATCGATTTCCCCACCAAATATAGCAGGAAACCGGGTTAGGGCATAGGTGACGCGACGTCAATTTTCCCGCCATATATAGCTGGCAACTAGATTGGTGTATAGAACTCGTGACGTCGGGTCACGTGACATCAAATTCGCGCTAAATCTGGCGGGAAAAGTGAATTCGTGCATGGGTCACGCGACGTCAGTTCTCCCGCTAAATTTGGCGCGAGAGACTGAAGGTGTTTAAGTCCGATGACATCGATTTCCCCACCAAATATAGCGAGGAAACCGGTTGGGGCATAGGTGACGCGACGTCAATTTTCCGCTATATATAGCTGGCAACTAGATTGGTGTATAGAACTCGTGACGTCGGGTCACGTGACATCAAATTCGCGCTAAATCTGGCGGGAAAAGTGAATTCGTGCATGGGTCACGTGACGTCAGTTCTCCCGCTAAATTTGGCGGAGAGAGATTGAAGGTGTTCCAGTCACATGACATCGATTTCCCCACCAAATATAGCGAGGAAACCGGGTTGGGGCATAGGTGACGCGACGTCAACTTTTCCCGCTATATATAGCTGGCAACTAGATTGGTGTATAGAACTCGTGACGTCGGGTCACGTGACATCAAATTCGCGCTAAATCTGGCTGGGAAAAGCGAATTCGGCATGGGTCACGCGACGTCAGTTCTCCCGCTAAATTTGGCGGAGAGAGATTGAAGGTGTTAAGTCACATGACATCGATTTCCCCACCAAATATAGCGAGGAAACCGGGTTGGGGCATAGGTGACGCGACGTCAATTTTCCCGCTATATCAGCTGGCAACTAGATTGGTGTATAGAACTCGTGACGTCGGGTCACGTGACATCAAATTCGCGCTAAATCTGGCGGGGAAAAGTGAATTGCGCATGGGTCACGTGACGTCAGTTCTCCCGCTAAATTTGGCGGAGAGAGACTGAAGGTGTTTAAGTCACATGACATCGATTTCCCACCAAATATAGCGAGGAAACCGGGTTGGGGCATAGGTGACGCGACGTCAATTTTCCCGCTATATATAGCTGGCAACTAGATTGGTGTATAGAACTCGTGACGTCGGGTCACGTGACATCAAATTCGGCTAAATCTGGCGGGAAAAGTGAATTCGTGCATGGGTCACGTGACGTCAGTTCTCCCGCTAAATTTGGAGAGAGACTGAAGGTGTTTAAGTCATGCGACATCGATTCCCACCAAATATAGCGAGGAAACCGGGTTGGGGCATAGGTGACGCGACGTCAATTTTCCCGCTATATATAGCTGGCAACTAGATTGGTGTATAGAACTCGTGACGTCTGGTCACGTGACATCAAATTCGCGCTAAATCTGGCGGGAAAAGTGAATTCTGCATGGGTCACGTGACGTCATTTCTTCCCGCTAAATTTAGTGGATAAAGCTAAATTGGTGTGAGCTCACGTGACTTCAGGTCACGTGGCATCAACTGACGTCACGTAACCTAAGCACCAATTCAGCCTCCCGTTAAATTAATCAGGAAATACACGGACGGACAGAAAAAAAAATTCGGTGGTTTCAATAAAACAGGATTTAATTTTTAAAACTGCCTGCAAACATGTTCGAAGCATCCATATGTATGAGGCAAATATGCGTGTCCGAAGGTAATCTATGTCACGTCTGCTGCACTACCACCGCGTCTTTTGTATAGTAAAGAGATACGGATTTGAGATACGGAAAGTGCGATAAGACTACGGTATTTCTTTGACGTCACGATGCAGCGCTGCTGCAGCGGTATCAGCCATTCTGTGCACAGATCGATAATGCACGTAAGGCACGCCTACGCGAAATACTACCTCAGAAAACCCACGATGACTGCTTTGCTGTCCGATACCCATGTTAGAAAGGTCAGCTGCAACGAGAGTCCTCAATGCCATCTGGGTAGCATACAGTTTAGATTAAGCTTTGTGGAATAATAACGTAGACCAGATACCAGCCCGACCTCGGAGTAAACAAACTGACTACGGCTCACAATCACTGGGGCCCTGTGCGGTACGGATGTCTGTTTTTCCAACCTTTCGTTTGAGATTCGCAGCTCGCAATAGACCGATCTCACCAGGAGTTGCGCGACGCCACCGCTGCCGCGGTGCATGCTGGTACCTGTAGTTCTCCCCAGTTTTCCGGCCGCGTCAATGCGCATTGTACGCCCGCCCGGCGTTTGGAAATTTTCGGGTTAGCAAGAGACGTTTAGCCATGAAAACCATGAAAGCTCATGGTTTTCAATGGGTGGCTTCACCCGTTGTATGCCACGGTGCTACAATAACAGCACCAGGCAAAAAGGCCTCGGATATTATGTCTTCCCGAAAGAAAGCAGCACGGCAAAGAAAGGTAAACAGAGCCGGACAGAGCGGCAGGAAAAATAGCATTTTTCCATTTGTTTCGCGATTTGCTTCATAATTTATATCCACCTATTGCACGTCAGCTAAAAAGTGTAAGATTACAGGACACGAGACACACAGCGTGCCGAAGTGTTCCGTACGTTGGAATCTCTCTGAGCATTCGCTCCGTAGCGGTCTATCCGTTGGTCTATCTCCACTAAGTTTGGTGAGGCCGTTTTGAATATATTTTTTGCTCAATGAATTTTGGTGGTTATAACTGTTAATGTGACGACATGTTTTAAGCACAACTGTTCTTCAAAAGATCAGGACAATCACTCAAAAAAAGCAGCGATTCTTGATATGCAATCACTTGAAATAAAACAACTTTTTCCGGAAGCGGTTTTCATTTTTTTTTCATACAGAACGTAAAAAACACCACATAATGCCATTTAGAAGTGCAACACTTACCGGCAGAAATGTAACAAACGAGCCTAACCTATTTTGTGGTGGTCAATTAGGCTGGCGCTACTGATCCAAAAAAAGCTTCAAACGTCGGGCGACTCTTAGCGTTCGGAGCTTGCGCAAACAAAACGAAACTGAATAGAAACTGTACACGAAAAATCATCTCCACCCCAAGTTTTCAGGTATCTTGCATGGTTGCTTCTTTTTGAGAGATGACAATGGTTACGGCGCATCAGGCATGGCCTTTCTGTAGATCATTTCTTCTCTGTGTGCAGGCTTCTCCCCGTAGTTCTTCTGTACCCTGTCGCACAGGCTGTCAACCAGAATGAAACAACTTTTAGAAAACTCGCTCACCGAGAAAGTCTATTTAGCTCCTCTTACTTCATTGTTGATTAAACGTTATGCACAAGACTGAACACTACCAAGCTCAGTTTTTCACCAACACATTTGACGCTGTTTCACGGTGCTACACAAAGGCGATGGTCCCTCGAATTTTCTTGTTCTTTGCCATTCAACTAGATGTTCAGTTTCCAAGTTGATTGAGACATCCGAGCAGCCGGAAAGCTCGAGTAGTGGCGTCGTTGTTTTTTTCCTGCGGCCGCAGTGGGACCACTGCGTGAACGGAAGTGTGCTCACGCGTTCACGAAGACGAAGAAGCAGACGACGCCGAAGCAGACGACAAAGCGATTCTAAAGCGATAAGACGACTGGAGCTGCTTTTCTGCGCTTGCTGACAAATTAAGACATCACAACCAGCACAATTTTATGAAGTACAGACATGCAGGAGAATCCAAGCTGATACCGGGGCGTTCCAAACGATAATCTACGATGTACGCGCAGCCCTATGTAGCTGGGAAGCCGGAAAGCGATGACTACAAGTAGCATGGCGGCGGCACCACTTCCGGAATGCGCGCGCCTGCGCAGTTCGCTTGGTGACATCGGTATATTGGCACAGCTATAGGCACACGAACCACTATACATTATTACGACTCGTTATAGGCTGCGTGCGGAAGAGCACATACGAACAGGAAGTATGCTACGACGGGAAATGATGCGACACACTCGTACGCGCATCACGAGGCAAATAAAGCAGTCATCCGCTCCTTGTCCGCGGCATTTGGACAAGGCATATAAATCCAACATAACCCCTACAGCGACAGGCCCCTGCGCTCGATGAGGAAAAGAAAAAAAAAAAAGGGGGGGGGATATGCGAAAAAAAAAATTATTGTTACGATGATTGGGGTGTCGGAGACGAATCGTCTACTAATGGCGGTATTTAATTCGAACTGGCCATTGCAGGCTCATGATCGCCGACGGTACCACGGCACCTACGAAAGCCCGTCTTCCTCTTCCTCGTACCAATATTTCGTAAAAAAAGTCACCCAACGTAATAAATCAACAAAAGAGGAATAGCGAGTTTTAGCATTGCGTATACGAGCAAACGCAAGCACTTTGCGTTTGTGTTAGCGCTACGTGCTTCTAGCTGCTCGTGCGCCGAGCACGAACTGCATCTCGCCGCTATACTCAAACTCTCTATTAAAGCGATAAACATGTTTGTTTTGCGTGCCAAATAACGTTCTGGGCAGGAGGAATGAAAAGCAATTGACGTTCGAAAGACTCTCGACCCTCAATACATATCAGCAACCGCGGCAGTAAAGAAGCAAATAGGAATTACAGTCCCTCACAAGGTGAGAAAGGAAGGGCGTCTCCTTTAAACGCCCGGCCGCTGCAGCGAGCGCTCATTGCCTTCCTCCGTGCTTTGGCTCCGCGTGCACGCTCGAGGCCGACGAGACGCCCAAGCGTTATCAAAGGTAACGAGCGCACTGGAGACGGCAAAACGTAAACTCCTCCCTGCAGTTTTCATTCTGGCAGCGACTATAGCAAATGTTTCCCGCAGTAAAGAGCATGAAGAGTGGCCACTTCTTCTAGCCTGATTCCACTCACCTCACGGGATCGTACACGGATAAGCCTCTACGCATTTCGAACCACACGGATATTTGAGCCACCCACGGGATAAATTTCGGCTAGAACTGTGACGCGCAGACCACACTTCCGTCGAGGCGTCCAAAGTAGGGATATCGGGACCTTTCGTCGAACCTGAGATTCGACATAGAACCTCAAGTTCGGGCAGGTTCGCTGAACCTTCAATCTTTTGGCAAATTTCGAAAGTGTTCAACTTTTGAACAGTGCATGCCTCCCAAATTCCACACATACAAAAAAAAAGGTTTTGAAGAAAGAAAATTTTTTCTACAGTGTAGTTCGTTTCAATTTTTTTTCCAACATAAAAAACGAGTAAATTGTTCAACGAAGAAGTAAGCGTGTTATGAGAATCACACACCCTCCCCTGCTTCTACCGGTTGGCGACAGCTTATGTTTACCCTTCGCGCATGCGCGTAACGGTCCAAGTTCGGTAAAACTTTTGCCGAAGTTCCAAGCAACCGAACCTCGTCGACCTCGAACGTCCGCAGATTTGCGACTTCCCTAGTCCAAGTCAGATTAATGGAGAGTTTACACTTGCGGATTCGCGGGCGGATCCGCGCAGGCAGAAAGTGGATTTGGTAGTTAGGTGGCGAAATCGGCTCGTCGATGGCAGAAAATCTAGAACAGTCCGAGATTCATATTCAGATTTTCCACCAGCGACACGTAGATTTCACCAGACGACTCCAAAATCCACTTTCCGACTGCGCGAATCCGCCCGCAAATCCGCAAATGTAAACGCGCTATTATAAAAAAAAAAAAGAAAACGTAAATACGCGAGAGTTTCAAAGCAAAGAACCGCCGTCCGAACCCGACACGAGAAGACCGAGCGAAGGGCCTCTCGTACCTTCGCCTGATGATTTCCCCGTCCGCCGTATAAGCAGATCGCCGCTCGTTGAAGGGCCACGCGGCGTCGCCTCTATTGTTGTCTCGCCACCGCCCAGGCGGCGGCCGCGTGTGGGAATGGCGCGGCTTAGGACAACAAGGAGCTCGTCTTTCGCCGAGCCGCAGAGCGGAACACGGGAGCGCGGCTATTCCCGAAAAGGGTAATTAAATGCGCGGCGGCAGCGCAATCAGGGCCCGTGCGATGCTCCTGCAGATGGGCCGACGGTCAGAAAGTTCCGCCGCGCGGTCATCCTTCTCGGGCTTCCGGCAGCGTTTAACGCCAGACTTTACACACAAAAGCGCTCGGCCGCGGCAGGACAAAGAACGGCCAAGTGAGCCTTTGGGAAAAGCGTAGCGTTTATAAGTCCGAGGCGAGGTGCCTGACCGCCACGCGTTTGCAGGATCGCGGCGAATACGCCGAAATTACGCGATTCAAAGTGATCCATTTTACGCGATTCGTAGCGGTGCAAGTCTGCGGGGCAGCCTATATAATACGGCGATATGCAGTGATAGTGTGAAGGATTATGACTGCTATACTGCCGGGCTGCATGTCGACAAACATCTCAGGAACTATTGTTTCTTCTAAAACACGAGCGGCGTGCCTTGGCATCACTCGTAGCTATCCCATGCAGCCACCACACAGCACGCTTGGCCAGGGCTGCTGGCTTGTCATCGTTAGGAACAACATAAAAATACGAGGTCAAGATGAAGATACGAAATGGAAACCGCGCTCGTCCAGGTACACTCGCGAACAATATGCGCTGAAACAGTCCTTCGTGTGTTTTCGGCGTACCTGCCAGGTTTTGAAGGAACTTAAAGAAATCGGTGGAATGCGAAGCTGAGGCCCCACGCTTCGGGCTTTTTGAGAAAGCGGGTAAAGCACGCAGAGAGTAGAGACGTAGAAAAGGCCGGATCGGGTGTTTCAGTTCGTATTGTCTACGGGAGAACACCTTTGTGTTCGATTTTGTTATGTGACTAATCAACTAAATTAACTGTCCAGTGTGCTTTACGCCAACACTCACGGCACGATAGTGCAGCGCGGAACACGGGAAAAAACCGTGTTCCGCGCTGCACTATCGTGCAGCGCAGAACACGCCTGGTGCAGCGCGGAACCCGTGTTCCGCGCTGCACCTAATCCACTAAAGTGATACATATACTGCTACATCACTTTTTTTAATTTGCAAGTTTAATACATGAATCGATGCGATGCGTGATATAACAAAAATGTGTATGTTGTAGCCAAAATTACGAGCTTACTCTAAGGCGCATACCAGCCATGAGAATGTGCATCGCGAGTTCATTAAATTTCCCGAATAGAATAACGGTTTCATTACGAGAGTCTTGTCTGCGTTGATGATATGGCTTCCGGTGACTCAGCTGCGGACGGACAATCCGTACAGTGCATACGAAGGCACGAGCGCTAACGTGGCGTCTTTAACACGCATCACGCCGCAGTGATTCCATGCACGGTGACAGATTTACAAAGCGGCAAAACGCACTGCGCGTACTCGGTGCTGAAATTCCTGTAGCCTAGTTATTTATCGGGGCTTTTAACACGCGCAGAGCACGTTTGCTTTCCAATTTTAAAACAGCAAAACATGCATGCACTACGCACATCACACACTGTTCGGAAGTTTGAAAAGGGAACTATACAGCCATACAATAGGCGTGTACCGAGTTACACCTCTAGATGTTGACTAAGGGGGCGCGGAAAAATGAAGATAATCTTTCATATAAATCATTCGAGACAATCCAGGACCGAAAGATACAGGGGGAGGTACAGGGTCGTCATCATTGCAGGCGCCAAATTCTGCATAAGCTTGGAGGTCGCGAGCTGACCTCCAAACCAGCCCAATTCGATGTGCTTCTGCAAAAACAAAACAAAGAAAAGAAACAACCCTTGTTGTTGTTTTTGCGTTGAAAACTAACTACCCGTTCTCGCTCACCTGTGATGAGCACCGTTTATTTCTCCTAATACGCGGTAATCTCGAAGTAACGCCGACGTCGGGATCGCCCTACTCGAAGCGCCTTAAGCTACTGCAATCGCGTTCAGCATCCGACGTACGAATAGCCACACGTTACAAGCACAGTAGGGGAATGGATGGGGCAGGAAATAAATCGCCCGCAAGGAGCCGAGTAAATCAAGTAAATGGGAGGCGAAAGAAAATCGCCTTGCGCAAAGAGGAAAACAGCCGATGAATATTTCCGCCTGGGGTGTCTACCGCGCGGCCGCAGGTAGCAATTACGCGTCACGCCAAGTCCAACAGACACCGGCGCGCTGCAACAACCGGTTCGCTCTCTCGGATGCAAATGGATGCAAATACGCGAGCCGTCAGAAGAGCGCCGCATCGCTTACAAACTACCCCAACGAGGAAAAAAAAAAGAAAGAAACACGCGCGCGCGCACGAAAGGGGGAGACGCGCAACAAAGAGGAAAATGTGCCCGAGAGAACGAAAAGCAGGACCGGCGAGATGGGCGAACGAAGGTCACCGAGTCCTCGATCCGAAGAATCACGGCCACGCCTTAACGATGTCGTTGGCGGCGGAGCACGCCTCCCTCCGCCACCGCTTCCTTCCAAGGCATTTTCCCGGCGCAGCGGCCACCAGATACAATTCTGAAGGATCGAAGCAGCCGGCCGCGGCCTAAAGGAGAGCAATAAATCGTGCCGGTGCGCGGAGGCTGCGACATTAGCATAACGGCTCGACGGCGCCGATCGCGGTGCGCGCTGCACCAGAGCGACCCGAACCTCTACCGATCCGGCGCTTGATTAGTGGCTTCCGGAGCGCCGGCCCTTAAGAACAACGCCCGCCGCAGAATGGCTTCGTTAGCGCCGCACAGGCACGGATTTGCGCGCCCAGCCGCCGCCACCGCTGCCGCCGCGGGGACGCCGGAGCTCGGAGCGAGGCGGAGGACGTCTTTTCGTGGAAATATGCAGGAGGTATTTCGCGAACGGCCTGTGCTGCCTTGTTGTGTTTCAGTTTCTTGCCCGAAAGCTTAGGTCTGCAAGATGAATGACTCCGATTAATCTTTGAAATGCAGCCGGTCTATTCTTCTCGGAACAGACGTATGCTCGGATTGTCGACGGCATGACGTACTACCCGGAGGTCCGCGAGACAGTCCCGAGTTTGGCATCTTTAAATAAATTACGGTTGGCGAAGAAAACAAAACACACACACACACAAAAAAAATGCACTTCAATTTTTCTTTTTTTTTCTTCTTTTTTTTTACGTTTGATATG
The DNA here is from genome assembly GCA_037355805.1 of Ixodes ricinus. Taxonomy (NCBI): domain Eukaryota; kingdom Metazoa; phylum Arthropoda; class Arachnida; order Ixodida; family Ixodidae; genus Ixodes; species Ixodes ricinus. The sequence goes on from JAZHYW010027610.1 coordinate 28,077, forward strand.
TTTGCATACGATGTCGATAGCGGGTAAAATCAGTCCGGATGGTGGGGTGTTGAGTTCGTGAAAGCATTAAAATCGTACGCACTGAACGAAACTTCATGTAGGAAGGCAACGCCATCCTGCGGACGGTCTATGTGCCTAGGAACTGGGGGAGAGGAGGAGACGGAGGTTCGAAGGATTAGTAGGTAGACCTAAAGCTAGCTGGAGTCATTCTCCCGAAGATGAAAAAATTAGGTTTATGAAAAGTTAATTTGGCGGCTTTGACTGTAGTTTACCATCGCATGTTGATCCACAGGTAATTAATTTGTTATTTTCATAGAAAACACAACCGAGATCTCAGGTGTTTATTTACGTTAACAACAAATATTGTAGAATGTACTAAAGATAAAGTGAGTGATAACTATTTTACGGCTTTATGTTTCTTTTTGTGCTTATCAAATGTATTTTGTTTGGCATTTTCCAATATTAAAATTTGCAATAACATACATAAAACGTGTAGACTCGAAGTCTGTGCCTATAGATTAGAGAATATTCTTGCGAGAGCTGCTTCTTCTGTAGAAACTTCTTGAAATGCGCCACCTGGTCTGTTCGAAAAGTAATTAAACTGATTTTAAAACGCAATACTGTTTATTTGGGAGCACGACCACTTTTGCAGTTCTTTAGACAAACCGAAAGATATGTTTATCACTGCAAAACGCATCCAGTAAAAACATATTCCGCGTACCAAAACATTTTTTTTTTGGGTGGGGGGGGGTGGATGCAGGCGGCGTGGAGGCACACGACCGTTACACGACTGACAATTCGAGCAAACTTATTTAAGAAAAGAAAAACCAGTTCGAAGTTTATATTTTTAGCACCACAGGAACGTATGTCTGTTTCGCCATTGAGGAAATTTCTTACAGAGATATTGTGAAAAATGGAGCAGAAATGATCCGTTACACTCAGACTCAGACATATAAAAAAGGTACGCATTTATTTCTGTTTATGCATAAGTTCATAAAAATTTACGTTTTGGCCCAGAGTGAATGGCTCTTGTTTAAGACTTTCCTGAAAACGTGTTAAACAGTCTGCATAGTTATAAATTGAGCATGGCTGGCAGAAGCGTTTAAATAAATTTGTATATGTTTCTTTATACCGCTTACATTCAGGTCGGTCACACTTGTTTCTTTTTAAAATTCGTAAAAATGTTAATACTTTCGCAACACTGGGCGCTGTGATCATGTCATAAATTGGAGCTGACGTAAGTGTACAAGTTTTTTAAATCATACTTAGTAAAGTTTACTTTGCTAAAAGAAAAGGAAGAAAAAAGACTAACGCCTTTGAAACTTGTGTGGTAGTTAGCAGATACGAAACAAAAGCTGGAATTACGCACAGGAAGCAATCTTAACCTTCCTTTTTTAATAGCCTTAAGTATGAGAATTTGCAAATATCAGTTTTTAGGAACCCCTGATGCTATGCCATACAGCCCATAGACCTTCTTCGTGTACTCTCGTCCCCAGCCACATAATAGGCGTATCCGGTATGGGCAACAAAAAATAATAAAACGTTTCAACCTAGCAACTAGCAAAAAGCAGGGAGGGGAGGCAAAAAACGAGAATGTGTGGACATGTTGAGACTCATATCCTCAAATGTCTTCTATTGGGTTGTCAACGGCAAAACAATGATTTCGCCCATACTGGAAGTGACGACTACCCAAGATGGCGGCGCCCTTGTGGAAAAGGTCTGCACACTTTTCTACGTGTGGCGCCGCCATCTTTAAGTCTCGTAAACTTCCGATATGCGTGAAAAACATCGCTTTCTTCTCGCCTCGACAGTAGAACGTGTTAAAAATTTAATTGCAACCGTCAGTCGTTCTTACATTTATGACCCTTCTGTGCTTTTTACTTGTTCAGGGCTGTAATCTCTCACGCTTTTTTTCGGAACGTACACCGGATATGGAGACAACGTGGCCACAGGCGCGAGGCTAAACGAAAAAGGTGTATGGTTTAAAACTGATGGCAGGAAGGCGTTTGAAAGCTACTTCACAGTCCCACTCCTGTTTACCTTTCGGGAGAATGACCCAGCTGCCTTTGTCCCCATCTGCACACATAGAAGGCGTTCGAATGCAAGAGCCAAACGCCCGACGCAGGCATTTCGCGCTCTAACGCGATCGATGAGTGAGTGGAGACAAGGCAGCCTAGCTTTATGTCCTGCACTAATCACTTCCAACCAGAGCTCGGCGTTCTTGACGTCCTCGCGCGCTCTCGTCTCTCCCTGCTCTCCTTAGTTTCAAGGCGCGCACGGAAGATCCCCGACTCCAGTCGTAACGGCATCACGCGAAGTGAGGATGTGACCGGCAAGGCGGTGCGATTGCGAGCGCGAGATAGGAAATGAAAGCGAGCCATTTTCGCTTAGCTAATAGTCCGGGGAAAGTTTGACGGCCATCGTCCCGGCGACATGAAACAAAGGCGCGCATACGGAAGCCGTCAGCATTGGATCAACTCCAAGTCCGGGGTTAGACACGGGCACCCATCTCTGACGGCGACTATTTCACTCGCGAATAATTTGCAGATAAAGAAGAAAAAAAAAAGAGTTACAGTTATCTCGTTATTACGCTTGTCGACGTAAAAACGAAATTGCGCTTGAAAGTCGAAGTATCGAAAGTGTCCACAAGCAACGTCTCAGGAATGTCGCCCGCAACTCGGGGTTAATCTAGTTGCCACACACGCAAAGAACAGTACAAAATATTATGTCAAAATACACAGTTAGCGAAACTATGGTAATCATCTCAGCGAAACACGGCGTATAAAATATAGTCAGTCAAAAGCAGCGCCGCGTGTGAAAAAGAAAAACCAGAGCACGCGTCTCACCGCTTTCGATTCTTAACATCTAAAAACCAAACCAAACGTATAGGAAGAAAAGTTTTTCCAGCAACTTCATTCTAATTAACCTACCGCGTCCGACGGCAAAAGAAATATGAGACCGTTGTAAAGTGCCGCCAAAGAAAACCAACCACCGAAGAAAAATAAAAGAAAAAGACACGGGACCAGCGAAGTTTCCAGCGCTGCGTCCTCCGGACACGAGAAAGCTCGGGGCGCGAGCCCAGAGCTGACAGAGACGCAGCGCGGGTCGCGCCAAGAGAGTCCTTACAGTAGCGGTATCGCGGGGAGTCGGGCGAGGCGAGCGTGCATCCATCCCACGCGCCCAGCAAGAGCACTTTTGACGGCCTCCCCGAGGACTAGAACGCATTATCCCCGGCCGCGTCGCATTCCACCGCGGTGGCCGATTACGAGGCGCCCTATTCAAGGGTCCCCGCGAGTTTGTTTACTGCTCTCGGCGACGCAACCTCCGCGTCTTCTCTCCCCTCCGCCAGCGCTTTTAGCCGGGAGACGCCGCATCCAAAAGCGCTCCGGGTTAAAAGACGCTCTTGGAGCGAGGGAAGGCAGCACCCGGAGTCGAGGTGGACACATAAACATATCATAGCACAAGTATAAGACCTGCGCGAGCGCCACGGGGACACAGGACACGGCCGATAAACCTCCAAGTTCCTCCGCAAACAAAAACATACAACAAAAAAAAAACGAAACAAAAATAGACCGCTCTGTCTATTTGAGGAATAAAGATGCCTTCTTTTCCTACATTTACTTACTCCAGGAACGGTAACGTCGCCTTTACGAAAGAAAAAAAAAAAGTCTTCATCTTCCCTTTCTTTTCTTTTCCCCTTCTCTGGCAAAACTAGCAAAGCGAGAAATAAAAAAAAATATAAAAATGGAAGGAGGTTGGCAGTGGCAAAATTCAACCGACACGGCCTCGTATAGAAGCGTCAGAGTCTCCCCTGCAGAAGTCGGCCCGAAAGTACATAAAAAGTTGGGCGAGGCGAAGGAGTTGCCTAATGCATGGCGCGTTTTATGCCTCGCGAGTGAAAAAGGTGTTATCAAACACTCTGCGCCCGCGGGAACAGCCACCGCCGCCTTCCGTCTCTGCGTGCGCACTGCTCCCCAAAACCCAGAGGAAAACGTCTCGGCCGCCGTCGCTTAGCGTCACCGTCTCCTCGGGTCAGTCCCGTGCACGCGCCTCCCATCCACAACGCCTCGAAAGCGCGTGAACAACTCGGTTTGCCGGCGTAGAGGCTCGGGCCCCAGCACCGTCCACTGTCCGCGCGTGCCGCAGTAGCCGGCGGTGGACGAGCGAGCGCAGATTCCGGTAAGCGGAGAGCCATAAAGCGGCACTCCGGGCGGTGGGCCACGGACGTGTCTAAACATACACATCGCTCGGGATGCCATTTCGCGTTGCATTATAATCTACCTGCAGCGTAGGACGCCGGCAAAAGAAGAAAGATTATCGAAAATCGGCTTTCCAAAGACGCGGGAGCTTCTCTATCTTCTCTGTCCTATCTTGCTTTTTATCCCGCTTTCTTTTTCCCCTCTCTTTTTGCTCGTCTGCTCCATCTTCGGGAAAGATGGCTTTTCTCGGATGCTGGTCCTAAGAAGGATTCCGATTCCCCCGACGAGTCCGCGTCCTTCAAAAGACGCCGCGGGCGCGTGCGTTTGACATTTCAGAGGCGCTGGCGATTTGGCCAGCACGCACGAAGCTGGGCTAGCACTCTATCAGAAAGAGGAACGGTAAAACCCCTTCGTTTCCCACATATAGACCACACACAGTCTCTCTGTCACGTAAAACACAAAAAAAAATACTTTTTTTTTAAGAATGAAAATGATTTTTGTAAAATCTTGAGCGTTTTTAAGTTTACCGGCGCAAATATGACCGCCTTTGTTCATAGTGCTATATAATACTGCGTTACGTGATCCTAGACTACACGAAAACAAGAACAATACTCTAAAATTAAGCATATTTTCGAAACCAATTTCACGTGTCCACTCGTAAACTAACAGTATACCGGTAAGGAAAAAAATACCGGCTCTTTCCAGTGTTCTGCAAATGCACTGTGGCGACAGCCGAGGCGCTGCGCACTCTGCCGCACACAGGCAACACTGTCGTTTTCAAAGTTAACTCATACTTCGGGTTTCTAGGCTAGGTGGCGCAAGCTACCGCCCGTTATAAAGGGTACAACCATTTGGTATGACGTGACACCATGATGTCACGTTGCGTGACAGTGTGATCTCACGTGACTCCATGGGGAAACGTGACGTTGTTTACGTCACGTCAGATCGTGACGTCACAGTTTCGCGTGACACTTGACAAAATTTTTTCGCTACATTGAGCGGGAAGCGTTTCTTCTTGCTAAACTCAGCGGGTAATCACAGTGTCAACTGACATTGTGGTTTGCCACTAAACTTCGTGGAAAGCGTTTCCCGCTAAATCTAGCAGGCCACGACCATAGCGCTCGATCCCAAAGTGCGCCAATAACGGCTTCCACCAAAAAAAAGAAGGTTGTATTATGTTTTATATGGTGAAACGGAAATATTCACCAAAAGGAGTTCATGCGACCTGCAGTTTTTGTTTCCGCTATTCTATTCATTTCTGGCACCAGCCGTGAAGACGAAGGGGCAATCGTGTCGATTGTGCGAATGTGAGGAGCTCAGTGAAAAACCAAATTTGCCACAGACAATGTAACTGAGGAAGGACTGCGCCGAAACGAGCACGAAAATATCACGCGGGGATCCCCGCACAGAACGCCAAAGGAAAATACAACGGAACGTTCGCTCGCCGAATTTTTCCTTTAGCATAATCGCACACAGACAGCTTATGGCATGTCATGGTAAAATTCAAACCAAATGCTTAGATAGTACAGGTGTTAAGGTTTCTTACGATACCGGACATGCCACGCTCAGGTCGGACGTCTGCCCGAGTCGTAGAAAGCCGCGACAGCGGAGACTCGCATGAGCGGGCGCTTGCAGCGCAAACAAGTTCCGTCGGAAAGCATGGGAACGGGGAATAGACAGTTTGTTCTGATCTTCGTCAACTAGTCCAACGCGTTCCCTGAGCGACAAGCACATGACTCAAAGATGGCGTAGGGACCCATCTTTGCGTACCCAAGCGCGGTTTATGCCACCCAAGGACCTTGTATTTCGTTCCTAAGCCTGCGTAACAAGCTTCACATGTAAATAGTGGATACAAAAAAAAAAGTTATAAAAAACAACAGCGGGTCGACCATTAGCGGAAAGAGCGAGGTAATCCCTTCGAATCGCTCGTCGTGGAAAACAACCCGTTCGAGATGAACACGGCGCAGGCATAGGAACTAAGCCGCCCATAAAAGCGAGCCGAGCCCGTTCCGAGTAAGATGAGCGGGACAATCCGATCTGACTACGAGACATCTCGGGGCCGCCTACCTGACCAAAAACACGGAAGATAAGACGCACGAGACACGCTCCCGTGTGTACCAAGCCGAGATGAGGGCTCCGCTCGAACGCGCTGATCCACCTTTTATAAGGACGGCGCGCGGCAGATCACCGCGCGACTCGTGAGAGCTTCGCGAGGCGTTTGAAGGGGTGTCCAAGCAGGACACTACGATGCGCACGACCTGCAAGTCGCCGCTGCGCGCCGCTGGCTCCGCTTCCGGCCGTCGGAGGGAAGCTTCCCTCCCGTCAAAAGCCCAGCCGGGGAAGCGTCCACCCGCTTCAGATCTCACCCCTCGCTTCCTCCACGGCGGCCTTGCTCTGCTCATCACGTGGGTCCGAGAGCCACTCATCAGCCCTCTTGGCTGTCGGTCAATCGCTCAAGGCCTCCGCCGCTTTGGGAGTCCCGGAAATGGGAAAGGGAGAAGACTCGAGGGTGGGGGCAAGCCAGTGAGCTGGTGGGGCGGGCGCGAGGCCCGCGTCGTGTCCAAGGTCGTGTCATCGTCCAGCGGTTCCAGTTGGATTGGATCCGGGATTCCCGCATGGCTCTTGTTCCTAACGCCTGCCTCGTATAGACAAACAAACTCTGGTTGGTTTGAAATTTAATAAAATAAATGCTATATTCTTAAGTTCTCCAGTGTTTCTAAGATACAACTGGAAAGTCTCCCTTTTTGCGCACTGCGCTTATTTAATTTTTTCGAGCTACGAGCGCGGATTCTGACGAAAAAAAGCGGGCTGGGGCGGCCGAAACGCGCGCTTCGACGCAGGGATATCTCAAATCCACCCAGCGCCGGACGGGCTGCTTTGGCCTTCCTGCCGAGGTGACGGCGATAGCAAGGTCGGCGACTTCTTGAGCGCGCGGAGCATAGACAGGCATCAGGCATACCGGTGGCAGGTGGCGTGTGACGTCAAGTCTGACGAGCACCGTACGTCAACGACAAGTGGAGAAGGCGAGGAGGGCAAGTCGAATGCGGCTGTGGCCAGCCTGAGCGGCGGTGTCCAAACAGACATTCGCCAGCGACTCCCGGACGGTTCCAACTCTACGAGCGACTTTTGCTGGAGTCGTGTGGTTTGTAGTTAGCCTGTTTGGACAGGCCTTAAGACAGGCAAAAACGATACGCGACGACGCTGCGGCCGCTGTTCCCAAAGCCCGAGCGGCGCTTTCGAGGCAACGACCGTATAGAAGCGAACGCCTAATCTCCCCCAGCGCGGCAGTAGAGCAACGGCAGCGACGCCCGGAGGGCTCGCGCGTGGGGTTTGGGTCTCGCGCGCACAACGGCGCGCCGTGGACAAACAGCCGAGAGAGGACATTCATTTCCGAAGGATTAGGGCGGCGAGCAAACCTAATACCGCTACCGGAGCTTATTGTAGAGGGCCGCGGTGTACGGCAGGAGGCAAAAGCATGGAGGAGCGCCGGACCTCGCGGACGGTTCACAATCGACGCGCGCTGGGCCGCACACACTCGGCGTGGTCGTTGAGCCGACGGCACCGAGGCGCGCCGACGGAAAGTGCGAATGGCAGGGGTCCTCCCACTCCCTCCTCCCTCCCTCCTCCTCTCCCCCCCCCCCCCCTCAGATTCGCAGAAACGAAGATGAGAAAGGCAATGCAAGATCTAGGGCAATTTTATTTAAAAAAGGAAACGGCGAAGTTTACAACTGGGTGATAACGTGGCCACCTTGACCTTTAAAACTATACAGGTGTTTCACGAAAGGTGGACAAATTCGATATTGCGAAAACTACGCATCGCACCAAAAAAGGCTTGTGTCATTTTGGTCCTAGGCCAGGGGCCTATTTAGGAAAATTATTAAAGTTCGGGATAATTAAGTTGTTAATTATTTTCGCGTAATTAATTTTTCTACAATATTGAGTTTAAGGGCATGGTTTCAATTAGAATCTTGCTGAGCATCATCGAAAAACACTAAATCAACAAATTGCAAAACGATAGAAGGCACGCGCGGTATTTTACGGCTTTCTGAAAAACCGCACAATTTCGACGGGTTTTTAAGTTTCGGTTTGCAATCGGAGCGCTTCTCGGCACCGACGGCACCGCACCCCGTGGAGAAATAGTGCAACCAACCTCTGCTGCGCTGTCCTCGCGCAACGCAGCAGAGGCTGGTTGCACTATTTCTCCACGGGGTGCGGTGCCGTCGGTGCCGAGAAGCGCTCCGATTGCAAACCGAAACTTAAAACCCGTCGAAATTGTGCGGTTTTTCAGAAAGCCGTAAAATATCGCGCGTGCCTTCTATCGTTCTGCAATTTGTTAATTTAGTGTTTTTCGATGATGCTCAGCAAGATTCTAATTGAAACCATGCCCTTAAACTCAATATTTAAAAAAATTAATTACGCGAAAATAATTCACAACTTAATTATCCCGAACTTTAATAATTTTCCTAAATAGGCCCCTGGCCTAAAACCAAAATGACAAAAGCCTTTTTTTTTTGGTGCGATGCGTAGTTTTTGCAATATCGAATTTGTCCACCTTTCGTGAAACACCCTGTATATGTCACCGTCGCAGGGATAGGCAGCATTTTGTACGCACGTGTTTGAGATCCACGTTTAAAATACTGCGAGTATTTTGTATTTAATTACATACCAGGGATTGTATTTCTCTATTGTATCTAAATGCTGAAAATTGAGCATTTCAAATGCTTGTATTCCAAATACTGCCCCCAAAAAAAAACGTTACGCACACATACTTCGAAATTAAATACGGCTCGGGCATTCTTCACGATGGGAGACATATGCAAAGTGCATAAAACTAGCAATGCTTCTCGCACATATAAACATCAACGAAAAAAAGAAACAAAAAAAACGGAAGAGAAGAACAAGAATGAATGGGATGGAATGGAAACAAATATTGAGTATTTGATTATGTAATTTATTTTTGAGACGTCGCATTAACGACACGTTTTGAAAGGGTTTGTTGTTTCAACTCCCCTTTCAAACTTAAACTCATACCAAATGCATTGTTTTCTTCTTTTTTTTTTCGGTTGTTGTACCCACGTATCTTATGACAAACCAATTTTATTTTTAAAGCTGCAACTCTCTTTTAAGCACTTGATTCTTGGTGCATCTATACTTCACTCCCTATTTCCGCACAATCTTTTTTTCTGTGTGTTATATTTAAGTTTAAGATATCAGACTATGGAAACAAAAGGTATTTCTAAAAATATTTGAAGATGATCAAACACGCTCGTTGAATTTGTATGCTTGTATTCAAACACTCGCCTAGAAAGTGTAATTCAGTTTGTGATTAAATACATTCTTCGGTCTAAGTATTTTGTACTGATATTTCGATACACTTCGGAAAGTATTTTGCCCACCCCTGCGTAAATTCCGCAATGTTCCGAATTCCTTTTTTTTTTTTTCAGACGATTGTTACAACAGTGTGCGCCGTAAAAGTCGTGTTATGGATAAAAGTAGCACGTACAGCCTACAACAATACGAAAGACCCATTCGACGTGGCAGCTTCATGGGACTGTACCGGGCTCGCTTTGCCAAGGCCCACATTGCTTGGAATGAGGACATACGAGGGGCGTTCATAAAGTTCGTATTATCGGCACAAAAATTGGAAAAAAACGGAACAAAACAGGTATCAGCATGAGCGCGCGTCCCTCTAGTTTCCGCAGAGTATAAACATCGCATGCTATAGTAGCTCGGAACGCCGCTAGGGAGTCGAAACAAAAATGGCACCACCCGTCGGTGCCAAGCACATGCAGTGATCCGTTTTTTTCCATTTGAAGGGAAGCAATGCCAAGGATATTCACTCCAATCTGGGAGCGTTGTTCGGGGACAACGACCCAGTTTATGAAACTTTGGTTAAATGGCGCAGACGCTTCCAGTGTGGCCAGATAAGACGAAACCATTTCAAGGACGGTGACCCAGTGATTGCTGAAGTGGAGCGATTCCTGAACACTCAAAACGAGGAGTTCTATACCAATGGCCGCCGGCATGTGGTGCATCGCTGGAAAAAGTGGGTAACTTTTGGAGGCGAACATGTAGAGAGAGTCTCAACTCCTACTCGAGTTTCATTGCTGAATCTCTATTCCTTCGTGGCAATAATACGAACTTTATGAACGCCCCCCGTAATGGACCTTTGTTCGATTCTCTATCTAAAAACAATATGGCTCTGGTCGAGGTGCTTGGCACAGCCCACGGTGTAAGATACACTCTTTAGGTGAGGACACGGCGGGGCTGAATGCGCGGCGCGAGGAATCAGATAGTGTTCGTTCGACGGGCATCCGAAAGGCTGCATCATTCCGCGGCCACCGTGCCCGCGGCTGACAGTGTCGCCGGCGGCCAAACGGCGAAACTGTGTGAGAGCGAAAAAATTATCTCGTTGCCATGACACCCCGGTACACCGTGGTCTTTCTGCACGTGCGACAACCTCGCTGGAGCTCTGCGCGTGTGGAGCATGAGGCGGCACGAGCCGTCTTGTACGTGCCCACCTGGTGCCCACGGGTCGACGAGTCACCTGCCGGCGCCGCTTGAAACCATAGTGAGAGAGAGAAAGAGAGAGAGTGAAAAGCGAACTTTATCGGCACGTCGCGAGGAGCGCGCTGTCCTCACCTGAAGAGTATTATCTTACACCGTGGCACAGCCGCATCAACTGTCTCGGCGAATGGGTCTTTAATATTGCGGGAGGCTGTACGTCCCTCCACTACGATGCGCATGCCTTAACCTCTATGACTGACTAGCATAATGACGTCCAGCAAATATTCCTTAGCGATAATCGCCGATTTTGCTGTCCGTGTGACCACTGAAATCAGCCGATCGTTTTCAAAATAAGCGGTAAAAACGTAAGTGCTTATTTACTTTCGGCGAAGAGCAGAAAAATCTAAGGCATCGTTATCACGTTTACTGCGAACGAACTTCAACGCAACAAATCTCAGTGTTTCTAAACCAGCCTCCAGAAATTATGGATATAGCAGGGAGAGCCGGCTCTTTACGCTTCTTCAAAAATAATAAAATATTACATTTCGTGCGTACAAATGTAGGCATTTATTTTTCTTGCGTTACCCTTTGCGTGTTTTGTATGAAATGTGCCAGGCTGAACCTATATAGGGTATACAGCTTTGTCAGGTTTGGTATTCACCCTTTGCACCTGCTACCCCTGCGGCCTGCCACGCCCCCCCCCCCCCCCCAAAAAAAAAAAGGCGAATAAATGAAAATACGACTGGCATATAAAATATATCTCGCAACCAACTTTCTGGAGGCGATTGAGAGAACACGTTAAAAACAGTGATGTTGATGGAGGTCCCAACGAAGAAAGCAACAGGGAATTGCAGTTTCTCAGGCAAAACGTGTGTAGATCTATATCTGCCATCCCGCGTATAACGGTACTGATGTGTCTCAAAAATGCTACACATACACGAAAACATGTTTAGCCTATAAATTATTAATATGATTTACATATTGTAGTGTCAATTGTCAACGGGCATGTTCGGATATACTGCAGAGATTTTCAGCACACGTGCACCTGTCAATCTGCACCACTTCAACGAACGCCTTCTACGTTCCTTACCTAGCGCAAAGCTCCCGAAGAAAAACAAAGTTTAAAAAAAAAAAAGTCATATGGCATCCAAATTCTCCATAAACCGCGGAGCTAGAACCGCAGACTCCCTGCCAGTCTCGATAGAGTGCATCGCACACGGCAGTTCGGAAAACGGCGATGGCCACCGAATGCGTCCATTCGGGAGGCAGTCGAATTTGGAAACTTCGGACCGCAATGCGGCAGGGGCCATGGGGCAGTAAAGCGACCGGTACGGAGGGGGGAGCCCGGTCGCATTAGGGATACGCGAGGCAGACGGCGCGGGAGCGCCTAAGTGCCCCCAGAGTTTTAAGAAAGTCCGCTGCTCACGGAAGCATGATTTGTTATTCTTCCGCCGAGGCATATGCCGGTCGGGTGGGCGCCCTGCGTGCTGCGGCGGCGGTCGCTTTCGCCGGCGCTCTTTTATGGCAGGTAGCGAGAGCAAGGTGAGGGCGGAGAGATGTGGCTTTTACACGCCTCCAACGGGGCGCTGTTGCAGCTCGCGGCGGTTTCCCTGCCTTTCCCCCATATTCCCGGCGGTTTCAAAAGCACGCCGGGGCTCCCTCCCCAGGCGGCCGTTTCGAATATATTCGGTGCGGGACCATTTCGAGCATGCGCAATGAAGGCACGTCCTGTATACTCTTCTCGCTCCTCGGCCAACGTCGGTTGTGGTTCTAGCCCTGGTTCTTGCCTTTGCTTCCCAGGTGGTTTTCACCGCTCAGCTTTCGGTCGTTGCAGTGCTTCTCATCGACGCGAATTCTGACGGTCATCCTTTCGAGTAAGAAAGCGCGCTTTTCCGAAACGAAACCATTCGGTTTTGATCTACGAGACAAGACGAGCTTATTTCACGTCGAGCAATGCGGCCCTGAGTTCCGTTGACCGTTCCACGTCTGCGTGTTGGTGTAAAACTAGAGGTATCGACGGCGCAGAAAATGCAAGACGTACCTACTTACGGACGCTCAATCGATACACCGCGGCTAGAACAGCCGCGCATAGCACACGAGAATGAACTGATCGGTGAGCAGCGTTTCTTCTGGCGAAAGATGCATTGCACAACACAAAACTAGCATTGGTACTTGGCTTCAGAAGGTCCCGATAATGACATCAATAATTGAACAGAAACACACACCGGGAAGCAAATGGATCGATGGATGTTCGAAGGAACCGCATTATTTGGTTTGTGAACGTATCGAGCTTAGACTCTGTACACAGGCGGCCGAAGAACGTTCATCAAGAATATAAAAATTCTCTGAACAAACTTACCTGAGTAAAAGGCGAGAAATCAAGAACTTAAAATCCCTAGCTACGGCGTCCGTCTGCTAACGAAAGGCATCCGATTGGCGCAACAGTCGACAAATGCCGGCACGTAAGATCGCTGTCGGCCACGACGGGCGCTTCCTCGACTTCGGCAATAGCAGCCGACGTTTCAGAGCCAGAAGCGACACGCTCTTTTTCTGCGCGATTTATCAGTGCGTAATTATGTTATTGACTTATTCTACAAATAAAACATTTAAAAAATGAAGATAAAGTGAGAAAAACAAATAAAAAATGTTGTCACCTGTTTTTTCTTTCTTTTTTTTTTCTTTTTTTTTTAACAAATATTTTTGGTTACGTTTCGTCGCCTGCTTTGCACTCTCTGATTATTACCGCGTCTGTTTTCTCGTCTGCAAACTTTCATCAGCGCTGTTTTGGGATGCAAGTCATCTTCACGGTGCGCTTAGCTCCCAACGAAAGCGAGTGAAAGTTGCTCTTTCGTAAGGGGAATGCCAGTCAACGAAAGAGGGGGGCCGGCGTTTTCGGGCAGAGTCTCGGCGGCAACCTCCGGGTTCCACTACAGTTGTACGCTGGGTGACTTGTGAGGAGCCTCAACGAGGAGGGTAACCTCCAAGACAAGCCGCCGACAACAGTGGTGTCACCACCAAAGCTGAAACTGAAAAATGCGCTACCTCGGTGCCTTCACAGCCAAACACCATCCGTCGACGCGGAGAGCACTGGCGACATCTATCGGCTGTTGCGCCGATCAGACGCCTTAGGTTAGCACACGGCCGCCGTAGGGGACTTCAAGTTTTTTTTGTTTTTTCATTTCTGACGTTTTTACTCAGGTAAGTTTGCTTACTGACTTTGTATGCCCTTAATTCACATCCTTCGGCAACCTCTGTGCAAAATCTTAGCTGGATACGTTCAGAAACCAGATTTATGCCTTTCTTCAAAGAGCCAGTCATTTCTTTGACTCGCCTTGGAACTAGGAAAAGAGTGGCAACAAAGACCTCATAAATATAAAAGATATATATATATATATATATATATATATATATATATATATATATATATATATATAATATATATATATATATATATATATATATATATATATATCAGGGTGTCGAACCGGAACCGAACCGAACCGAAAACCGGAACCGAACCGGTATTTTTTCCGGAACTGAACCCGAACCCGAACCGTTATATTGTTATCGCGATGAACCCGAACCGGAACTGAACCGGAAAAAATAACGGTTACCGGCTCATGTCAAAACGGTTCGGCCACGCGCTGTTGACAATGAATGTGCTATCAATGCCATTTGTTTTTTAAGTGCCGTCAACTGACACACACCTCGCTTACATATTTTTCTTCTCCACTCAGTCTTAGGAATATAAACGCTGCATCCATGAATCTTGACAAACGCTGCATCCATGAATCTTGACATAGGAACCAGTATTGCGCTGGTCGCGGCTTGCACGGAAGAAAGAGAATTGGAAGGCTGTGCAAAAAAAGAAAAATCGCGTCACGGGATTTCATTTTCCTACAATCTCGTAAATCCTAAATGCTGCTGTGTGCTCATTTCATAACACGTTTCGTAGAACGCGCGAGTTCTTGAAGCTTGCTTCCCATCGGAATGAGAAAAGAAAAGGCTGTGGAGTTTGATAATGTTTGCAGGGAGAGAAAGAAATTTGATTTACAGTTGAAATGAGCATTCATGAATTATATCTGCTCTTCGCTGCCCCAACCACCGGTCAGAGTATATCGAGCTATGAAGTGTCAAGATTTACATGCCGTATTTTTTCGTACCGGAAACTCGATAAATGCGGGGGAAAAAAACAGGGATACAAACCCTAGTCGCTCGCGGAGAAGCGAAGCTGCGCGCACTTTCGAATTTGACAAAGGATCTGCCGAGCTTCTGTTGCTTCCGTCGCCTGCCCAGCGTAGTCATGGGACTCAAGCGGGCGCGTGCGCTCAAACCAACGCTCAGCAGACGCTGGAGTTAGCGCCCGTGACAGACAGCCCTGTCATCAGACAGTCGTTGTTTGCCGCTTGCATTGGCTACAGGCTTTTATAAACGTTATGCACTACTAGTTTCGACGATGTATCCCGTTTCGTATGTGCTGATTTCAGATGTTTTATTTGTAATTTATTTTGATGTTGCAATTTGTCATTTATAATTTCGAACGGTTCGCGAACCGGTTCAGCGCTCGATCGAACCGGTTCACGGATCGATACCGGAACTGAACCGGAACAAAATAAATTTACCTGAACCTGAACCGTAGCTGAACCCGAACTTTTTCGAATCGCACACACTACGTATATATATATATATATATATATATATATATATATATATATATATATATATATATATATATATATATATATATATATATATACACACTCCGAGTATAACCACTAGCGCTTCTCAACAAGAGACACATCAGAAATTACAATATCAATTCCAGGCTCGAATATGATTATAATGCAAATAAATGCAAAGGTGCAAGCGAGCTGGACAAGAACGACAAAAATAATCCCTGGAGAACGGGAACAAACTAAAAAAAATGGGAAACTAAAAAAGAAAAAAACTAAAAAAGGGGAAACTAAAAAAATGTATTTCGCCAACCTCAGCGATGTCCAATAAATCGGAGATGCGTGGCCAGTCCCCCAAACAACTTGAGGCATCGCACTGCGCAGGCGCAGTGCAATGCCCGAAGCTGTTTGGGGGACCCAGAACGTGGACCCTTATTCAAAAATTCTTTAATATCTCGAATGTTGCTGTAAGAATGATGCACTCCTTCCAGGCCTGCAGGCTACCCGCAGGACTGAAGCCAGTCTGGCTAAAATGACGATGCTGACGCTGGTGGCATCCCCTGAATCGGGTGGCCACCTACTTCTAGAGTCCAGGCCTGTGGACTTAACTGACTGTCGACGCTCTTCTTCAACAGCAATTTTCTACTCGTCGTTTCGAAGCGTCAATAGCCCATCTTTCCACGACATTTCATCCGCAGTACTGTCGATGGCTGGAAGCGCACTTGCGGTATTTGCGGTATTGAGCAGAGATCAACGCCGGCGGTATACTGCCTGCCATCCACTTGGCTCGGAACACCGTCTGCCACTTTGAAACCAAACCTGAGCGGCGTAGGATCAGGTACATGCTGGCCGTTCTTTCTTCCCCCGTCGCAGAGATCGTTGGTGAAACAGTGGTCGATATAGTTAGGTTTGGCAGCGCTTTTGCTCGAGCCTAAGCACGAGGTGGCGGCCAAGACTTGTCATAGAGCTCCGTTCCTAAGAGGCGCTCTCTCGCGCTCTCTCTCTCTCCATTCCCTATAATCTGTTTTGGGACACTGTACACTTGCACAGTAGATTATATGACTTGCCCCTTCAACCCAAATAAAAAACTCGCGAAGTCAGCAAAAAAAAAAAAGAAACTGCGCTTTTTATTTGTGACGTTTTTGATTAACCTTGTTAAGAAATGTCTCAGACTGGTGTAGTATAGCTCCTGTTTGACCCATCGGCTTCCTATGTGTGTATGAGGCAGTCCCCGATAAATCCGAGAAAGGGGGAGGGGGGGGGGAGATAGCGTTGGTCATCATCCCGTTGTTTTGCCTCGATCGTCACCACGTCTATTCAGGCCCGTGCGTCGTCAGGCAGGCACGTATACATTCACTTCTGAATGTAAGCCCATGCAGCAGAGCCACTTTCCAGTGATCGCTTAGCATCAAAATATGTTGGAGAATTCCACAAAATGTGACCACCCAAGATCTTCTGCCTCGTTCGCGCCGCCTGCCAAAAGAGTGCAGTGTGTTCGTCACAGCAGTTATAAGCATTTGTCAGAGTGGCTCCCATGAACCTAGATTTTTCCGTCGCCGGATTGCCTTCCCTATTCAATCGATTGCTTACAGTGCAGCGCAAATGAACTACTGTGGACTTTTACACAGGTTGACAGGCATTTGCGCTGAAGAACTCTTTCCGTGAATGTAAGCCAACGTTTGAAGAGTGTCCGTGGTTGTCACCCGTCACGAGAACGATTCCATCCTCGTATGCGAGGTGCAGTAACGCTCAGTGTGTCACGCATCCTCCTTCCATAACTCGGAGTGAGAAACCAGGCCCAGAAGTCGATAGGCGTCACTCTAGCTTTCCCGTGTACAGCATACTGTACAGCAATAGAGAGAGAGCACAAACCTGCTTCAGGCCCTTCACCCTGGCACTTGTGGATACCACGCTTCCCAAGTCGGCTGTAACAACACCCTCCTCGCATGCCGCCAAATTCTTCCATTGGTCGGGCATACCTAATGGTCACTGGGATAAGGGCTCGCGTGTGGCGCGACCTGTCATAGGCGTTCGTCATATCCAAGAAGTGGCCCTTGCGACGGTGACCGCGCTGTTTGTCCGCTCCTCGGCTTCTTTGTCATTGAAAATGCCCACCGGCAGCCAGTCCCACGCCACTAGGGGGCCAGCCAAGATGCGTTCAAGACTCGCGCGCGCGTTACATGCACACCGGATCGCCCCCGCGACTCCAGACGTGTGAAAGACAATACTCGAAGCCCGGAGCCTCGTAAAAGTCCGCTAACGACCGCCACCTTCCCATGCACGCGCGCGCTCAATGAAAAGACATGCGCTGCTCGTTAGAAAACCCACAGCGCCATTGGCGGGGGCCCCGTGTATACGCGACGCATGTTTGCCAACGCAACACCCCGAGACAAACCGCGAGCACACAGAGCCGGCTCAGATCGCCGATCTCGGCGTCGCCATTATCGCGTCGACGTGTCGCAAGTGACGCGTCGCGCTCGCGGGCGGAACAAAGCGCCGGCGCCGTCGACAGTTGGCAACCAGCGTTGCAGTGCTGCCGCGAGTATGCGTAATGCATGAGCCCGGGACGGCCAATTAGGGGCTGTCCCCAGATACGAGGCGCACAAAGCGCAGCTGCTTTGACGCGGCGGCGGCGGCGGCGGGGGCGACAAGGGGCGCCGACGGAGGCAGCAGCCGTCGACGAGGAAGCGGCCGACGGGATAATGAGCAGAGAGCGTGTAATGAGCAACGCTGAGACTACGAACAGCGTTTTAATTGCAGCCCTCCTCCTCTCGCCAGGAAGCCGAGCCGAGCAAAGATGTCCGTCGTGAGGCGTGTTCGTGTCCGTGAGATAGTGGGGGGCTCGGACGTGCGCCATTGTCGTTGCACGCAGCCCAGCCTTATTAACGACTCGGTGCTGGACACGAATGGGGACGGGATGACACAGCTGTCGGGATTTATGGGCGCCGAAAACGCCTGAATGACTTTCGGGCTTATTTATAAAGCGGCTATTTCTGAAATATGTCGTGGGCATGTTAAGACCCGGAAAGAAGACGATACTTTTGTATTCGCAAAAACACGAGCACCGGCGGCTCTTTGTTCTGTCGGCTTTTTAGCGAATGGCCCTTCGCGAGTGATCCAACTTGTGCCGTTTGCAGGCTATCTCTCTACACATGAGTCGACATTCTCGAAGTGTCGTGCGATGTCGTAGATACAATGTTGGGAGAAGTGCCCAGACACGGCTGCTCGATGGAACCGAAATCGAGCGGATGATGTCATCTGACACTCTTTTCCGACAGACGAGAAACAACCGAAGTGAGAGGAGGTTATCCTGACACGTGCTCACACACAAGCACCATAGTCTCTCACCGGAGGAGGAGTCAGAGACTGCGGTAGTGTGCGTATACATGCTTTCTAGAACCAAAAATCGCCGTTGTAAATCTCTTCCCTAATTTCACGCATATCTCTCAATCTATTTTCTCTTTTCCTGCAAGATACAATTCCCCACACCTCCCTCCTCTTCTTCACACAATCCTGTCCAAACTAAATATATGTGTCAGCTTGGCGTAGACGTCAAATGACTTAACTTGACAGAAACTTACAGCTTGGAATCAGTCAGTGGAAGTTGCAAGAACCACCAAATGAGAAGTCGCTAAAGATGTTTACCGCATCACTGCACATCTTGCTGGCGACTCGTGCTTAGTACACATATCCGATTTGCATTCATTCGTACAAAGATATCCTAAAAAAAAAAGTACTGTAGCTTTCTTTACACATTTCAAAAATAAAATTCATCCCAGTAATGCTACAGGAAACCTCAATAGTTTACATTCGATGATGCAAGTATTCCTTTCTTGCAATGAAACAAAAAAAGAGAAATTAGTCGTTGGTTGTTTATACAGCAGCAGTTTAGTCTGCTAGAACATGGCGACATTGTTACCCACAGTAGATGAGCAATTTAGCCAGTGCACTACAACCGCTGGCCTGTGCATGGGGTCTTTAACGTGTATCACGCAGTAGTGATACACGACCGCACGCTGGTACGATGCTCATCCAGATCAAAACGGGCAGGGGTGGGGATTGAACCCAGGATCCCTGGGAAATACAGCGAGGCTTTCCTTCCACGTGCTCCAAGCTGGTGTGCGCTAGCCCATTTAGCCACCGATCCCCCCAATGAAACCAATGCAAAACTGAAAGGGCTTCAATACGCACTCTTAAGGAAAAAAAGGGGAAAGAGGCAGCAACGGCGCGTTTTTCTCCCTTCTAGCGACAGGTCACCAAGCGGACAGAAGAAGTTACATAGGAACGAGACGTTTTCTTTTTCTCCAGGCAGACGGGAGGAAGTTCCCCCACTCCGCACTCCGCCCCATCGTTCGGTTTTGTTCTTCGAGTACGCCGCACGCGCTGTTTAGTAAACGATGTTTGACTGATTCAGCGTCAGTGGCAGCGAAGGCCGCCTGTAATTCAGTCTCCCAATTCAAACCCGCAGAGCACCTTGGTTGGTTTGACGTTTTGTCAAACGAGCAAAGGAAGCCATTAGAGACAGCGAAGTTCCGGAGTAGTCAGAGCGGTGCTACGTACACCAGGCACGTAGCCAGGGGGAGATGCCCCCCCCCCCGAAACCTTCCATTTTGCTGGGGTCTCCTCTCCCCCTCCCCTCATACAGCATTTTGTCATGGGCGCCCCCCCCCCCCCCCCCGAATCAAAATCCTGGCTACGTGCCTGACGTACACTGGACTAATATAGCTTTCTTGGCAACTCGCAATCGATCGGAACCATCACAACCCAACTCCTCAGCGACTTGGCAACGGCAACAATGTCATGGCAACTTTGCGTTCCAGACAGGCAAGTTCTACTGTCATGTGCCTCCGCGTCTTCTGTGCCACTACGTTCGGCTCTGTTTCCTGCTACCGAATGCCAACCGACGATCGCCGTGGTTTTGTATTTCCGCATGTCACCAACATTGCTGTGTGTGTGTTGTTAACGAAGATGGAATCGTTGCCGACGTCATCATGTGTTTCCCGTACCAGTGGTGTAATTGCACGATGAGATAACTCATACCGTCGCACGTTGGCATTCTGCTTTATATTTACGAGTTTAAGAAGACCGCTTCGGCGATTACGGTGTAATCGATCGACCTGCGGGAATAGTCAGGTTGGAACGCTGGCCTGAGCCGTGGCTCCAATCGTACGGGCCAATGAAACTGTCATGTCCTGTTTTCCCTCCACGAGAGCGATTGCACACTCGGGGATGGGCTGAACAGGCTTGAAATATGACGGAAAGTACGCATATTTATTGTTTGGAACAAATTAGAATCAAACAAAATCAAACAAAGTTCGCTGTGGGGCTACGTAAATTTGCTTTGTGTTATAGCCGAGTAGCCTTTAGTCGAGAGTCAACGTGTGGCCGTAAAGCTTGGTTTCGAGCTCTGCCACAGCGTAGCTAGCCGTACACAACACCTGCCGGGAATTGCGACTTTGAACGCATTCATGTTGGTCGAAAAATGATTTCTCTGCCCGTGAAGCATCGCTTCCAGCTGTCTGAAAACCTCGCTTACAGAGGTTAATTGAAGACGGCCACTGCAGCCGCACACGAATAGCGCAGAAACAAAACAAATATTCGATAGAAAGACGCCTCCCTTGCGCCTGTCTACGACGTGCGTTGCGGAGAAGCGAACATGTGGCTTCGAGGAACCGGAGCTGAACGGATTATTTTATCGGCTGTCGCAAATTACGGCATGAACTTTCTACTAAAGCCGGGGTCACATTGCTTACACATCATACAAAAGACATTCTTGCAAACATCAGTCACAGCGATATCCGTGGTTCGAATGCCGCGTGCCAAGATTCTCATTGAACTCGTTGCCACGCGGCATTCGAAGCACGCATCTCGTGGTGACTCGCGTTCGAAGCTGATTACAGACTCTCCTTTGTACGATGCACAAGCAGTGTGACCCCGGCTTAAGAGATTCATCCCTTGGGCTGTTGCAAATACCTTCCGAGGAATGACATTACTGGGGAAAAATAAACATTCTGCGAACACTGCGAGGAAACCTGTACCTTCACAATGACGAGTATAAAAGGCGGAAGCACACAATATGGAATTAGTGATCGGGGGGGGGGGGGGGAGGAGGTAGTGTGGGTTCATGTTGATGTTTGTATGTCCAGCGTATGATCTTGCAGTAGATGTGTTCAGCTGATGCTATCATACGTTGTGCTACGCGAAGTGTGACAAGTCTGTATAGTAAGGATGCTCTAAATAGAAAAATTATTTTTGTTGCCTGTGAATTCGTAAAGCTGAAGCTTGGGCGAGCTGGTCGACATACTCGAAAATTAAAACAGCGCACAAAGGAAAGACGGGATGAAGAAAGACACAGACACAGCGCAGAATTGGGAGAGTATATACCTAGCGACACCTAACCTAGCTACTATAGTCGGTCAAAATGGAAGCCCATGCCACCTCTTTCCACTTTAACACTTTAACAGAACGGACATGGAAAAGGAGGTCGCCTTCTTTCCAGCGTTCGCTCTGCTAAAGTGGAAAGAGGTGCAACGAGCCAACACCTCCTCTAGATAAAAAAAGCCGCAGGGCAGATAGAGATGTCGTCATCAGCGAAAGCCAACGCTGGGCACAGATTGGACACGACGATTGCGTCAACGTTCGTCTCAGACTTGACTCGAAGTCGAGCGCTGACTCGGCACTCGTTTACAATCTGTGTCCAGCGTTGGCCTTCGCTGGTGACGGAAAAATATCGGCACGACGGCCTTGTTTTCTATTGAAGGAGCTTTTACTTTACTCAGCCTGTCACCGACTATAGCAACTACTCTGCTTGATCCTCCCTTTTGGTGGCGAGCAGAGATTTCCCCAGACCCCCCCCCCTAGGGGGGCCCCTAGTTTTCCTAAACAACCCCCCTTAAATCTAAAAAAAAAAAAAAATTTTTTTAGATTAAGTAGAAAACATTACCACTCAGGTGTATATATAGAGAAACGGAAATATACCTTACGGGTATGAGCATTTGGTTAATAGACGTCTGTAATTAAGCTAGTGGACTAAAAAAGAAACAGTTTTATATTTTATCTAGCCTCGCCTCGCATCGCCCCCCCCCCCCTCCCCCCCCGAGCCATTGGGACACCCCCTTGATTAGAATCCTGGGGAAACCCCTGGTGGCGAGCTATTTAACCTTCCCTCACAGTTCGCAACATTTCCAATTGCCGAGCAATGGCGTGCAATGAGCTAACTAGGTTGCTTTGAATTCGCTCTTTTGAGAACGCGTTTTTGGTTTCGCGAATGGTTTACCACTCTTCCGTGACGTGCGGTGTCGACGAGGAATATAAGGCTCGAGGAATCGCAAATGTAAGACGGGAGTGCGCGAAGTGGCCGGGTTTCGGTTGTATCCGTTCAACATCGCAGTGTTGACAGCGAGAGGACTGAGTAACTGCGGTCGAAATGCAAGTTTCTTTACCTGCGCGGGAAGCTGGCTTCGGCAATAAATACAGCACGTGAAATACTCCTGGGCCCGTTTGCTCGAAGCGCTAACCGCGGCTAAAGTTAGCCGCAGTACCTAGGAGAGGGATTTTAAAATCACGTGACTGGCTCGGTAGGGATGCGGGGAAACATGGCGGTGCCCCGGTGAGTGAGCGCCGCTCGCTTCGGAACTAATATGTCGTTGTTGCTGCAATATCGAGCGCGTTAGTCAGCAACGAATGGTGCAGGAGGCTTTCGCTTTGCATTTCCTCACTTAAATCTCAAAGCATGGGCAATGACCTCGCCGCAGTTTTTTAGATAGTCTTTCGATTCTGGCCATTCCTAAGCCTAAATGAACGCGATAATTGTCGGCATGGCAACGTCTTTGGAAAGTGGATTGCCTTGACTCAATCGGCCGGGTATTGATAGCACACAAAAGCAGACAGCGTC
Organism: Ixodes ricinus; assembly: GCA_037355805.1. NCBI lineage: Eukaryota > Metazoa > Arthropoda > Arachnida > Ixodida > Ixodidae > Ixodes > Ixodes ricinus. Next base: position 51,350 of record JAZHYW010027610.1, read on the forward strand.
CCACTAGACCTTTTCTAAATTACCCAAGCATCGAGGAGAACGCTATACTTCGTTTCACCTTAGGTTGTACCGCAGCGAGATGCTAGAAGCGCGAGCTCATAGCGTTGGCAGCCGCTCTTAAGTCACGAGAGCTTGTGCCGCCGAGATGTGCTCCAGAGCAAGGAGCTCGCGCTCGTAGCCTTTCCTGCGGTACATCATAAGGTGAAACAGAGTATAGAAGTGTACTTCTACGGTCCACGCGCGCTGGCCTTCCTCTTATAAAAGATTCGAAGTAAATAATCATAATAAGGCTTTGACGAACGCGCGTGCAAGGCAAAATTTGTTTTAGACTTTTTGCTTTAGAACAATTACTACTGCAGACACCAGCACGTGCAACGCGTGTAACTAAACTCGCAGCATGCACCTCGGCGCTTGGGAAACTTAGAAAAATTACACCATTTTCCCGAGGGGAACCATGGGGTGATGCGGAGCATCGTGTTGGTTCCGAGGAAAGAGTCAGTTGCGTGCTGACGTCGAGAGATGGCGCCACAGAAAACTTGGAACGCTCGCCGCTCGCCGTTTATTTTTTTGTTTCACACTTGAAGGAGAGGAGACTAGAGGAGGAGAGTTGCACGGGCGCGCGCGGTGTGAGGAGAAGCGAACGCACGCGCTGTGCACGCAGCTGGTAGAGAGAGAGCGGAGAGAGTAACGCGCAGCTGTTGGAGAAAGGGAAGGAGGAGAGTTGCGCGTGCGCATTGTGAGTACGGACTACGACGCCGACGCCAACGCCGCGGGACACAGACCCGAGCAAGAGATGCTCCGCATCTAAAAAGGTCTAGTGGGACGCTGTCTGCTTTTGTGTGCTATCAATACCCGGCCGATTGAGTCAAGGCAATCCACTTTCCAAAGACGTTGCCATGCCGACAATTATCGCGTTCATTTAGGCTTAGGAATGGCCAGAATCGAGAGGCTATCTAAAAAATGCGACGAGGTCATTGCCCATGCTTTGAAATTTAAGTGAGGAAATGTAAATGCGAAAGCCTCCTGCGCCACTTGTTGCTGACTAACGCGCTCGATATTGCAGCTCCAACGAAATATCAGTTCCAAAGCGAGCGGCGCTCACTCACCGGGGCACCGCCATGTTTCCCCGCATCCCTACCGAGCCAGTCACGTGATTTTAAAATCCCTCTCCTAGGTACTGCGGCTAACTTTAGCCGCGGTTAGCGCTTCGAGCAAACGGGCCCTGGTACGTTTTTATTTGCTGGTCCTCTCACCCTGAAATTAGTGGCTTAATCGGATGGGTGCGAAGTAGCCGACTGCCTTTCTTGCGATAGCTCGCATGCACTGGGAGCGTAGCCAGAGATGCTTGTTTGTCATAAAACTATGAAAGTACTTTCGCCTTCAGGGACTAAAGTGTCTCCCTCTCTGGGAACATAGGTTGTAAAATCGTTCCTCCCTTTATGGAGGAATATATAGACCCTTTATTCTACGAGTGTGAGAGTGAAATGCCAACGAGTTAATCTGTAAAGCACAAAAATCGCTGTAGAAACAAAAGGTGTATTCCCATTGTTAGCTGTTCGCTTACACACCGATACGCCGTCAAGCCTTCACTAGTGTCAGACAACACACAACGAGCATCGACGCAAGGATATCTTTATATCCTCCAATACCTGTTGCATCGTCAGGCACCATGCGTGGTGGGGGGGGGGGGGGTACATTAAACATTGTGTACGAAGAAGACATTTGCAAAGATACGAGCGCTAAACAAAATTTACACGAGTACACTTAAGACTGCTTACGTGTGCGAAGGCAAAGGCCAATCAAGGACGACGTCTACGACGACGCCGAGGACGACATCCAGGATGACGTCGAGAACGACGCCTAGATGACAACCTCTAGGACGACCTTCTAGGACAACATCACGAACGACGTCTAGGACGACTTCTAGGACAACCTCTAGGATGCCCTTAAGGACGACGTCAAGAACTATGCCTAGAGGAAGACGTCTCGGACGACGTCGAGAACGACGCCTAGATGTAGACGCGGTCGCCTCACAGTCAATCGCACGGAGCACACAACGAGCACAAATGAAGTCAGAAGCGCATCTTTGGCACACAGCACTCCGACGGTGACATCAAGCTGATGACGTACGATGACGCATGATGACGTATTTTTATGGCCATCTTTCGGGAACAACGCCGACGCCGCCGTTTGTTTTTCACGTACTGTGACAAGTGAGGTCGTCCTAGAGGTCAAGGACGATCTCTAGGACAACTGAAAGGACGACGCCAAGAACAGCGTCGTTTTTGAGTATATGTTTGAGCGGCGAATGCCGCGCGATGGCATTTTTATGGTTAGTTACTCGGAATCTTCGCTCAATACGGCAAGTAAGGCTTTCGCCTTAATAACGAAAAATACATTTAAACTCTCAAATACAATTCCATTGTCCATCGTAAAAAAAAAAAAAGCAACATCATCAGTAACGGAGATTCGTAAGCTGACTAAAAGCGTGATTACACGGATAACGGCCGAAATCGCGTGGCAGCCCTAACGTTCCCCACTCATCGCGCACATTCATTAGTTTGCCTATTTCCTAATGTTTACGCAGGCATCTCGCGAAGAACCGACCGTCGGAGCGATGAAGCGAACCCGCGCTGGAAAATTCCTGCCGGCCGGCGAGGGCTGCCCGGACGAGTCGGCATGGTCGCCAGAAGAGACGGCCGAGCGCGCACTTGACCCAGTGAACGGCCGACTCATTCATAATTGCGCGTCCGGGGTGGGCATCGCGGGGAGCAGCCCCACACAGAAGGGACGGCCATTCGAGATTGCAAATCCGGCCTACGTGCCGCGACTGGCAACGAGCAGATGCAAGGCGCGCACGCGCAGGCACGCGGCGCCCCAAGAGAGCGCCGCCGTCGGTGCCCGAACCTGTTTCTCGATGCACCATTTCCCAACCTGAGGGCCGCGGGCGTTCGACCAGATTGGCCTCAGGTGGGCGTCCAATAGCTGGGCACACCAGGCGCCCGCTCCACGGGCCGGCAATCGGGGTTACGGGCGCCGATCGGTGTGACGCCGGGTACGTCCGAAGTCGTCCAACGACAGCGAGAAACCTCAGCGGCGCGTGCAGCGCGTACGGTGTCCTCGGCCATACCTCGGCTTGCTGTATCTGGAGCGCCAACTGTCAGGCAACAAAGCTCAGATTTTTGTGTCTCTCTCTCTCTCTCTTTCTTTCACTCACTCACTCACTCACTCACTCACACACACACACACACATATATATATATATATATATATATATATATATATATATATATATATATATACTTTAAAACTACCAGTCCATAATGTTATAATATATATATACACACACAACCACACACGCACAAAAAGCAAAAAAAAAAAAAACGGCACGCCATTTTTTTGTTATTCTGTTTTAGTTATTCTTTTTTCATCTTTGCTGGTACTCTTTTCATAGAGTTCTATTCTCCTGTGGACATTTACCTTCACCCTCCCCTCAGCAGTCTTGTACACTTACTCAAAAGAAGTAATCGATTCCAATTCCAATTGCTCTTCGTTAAAAAAAGTATTGAATTAGATTACTTGATCACGCAAAATGAGAAGTAATTGGCCTTCACTTGAAAAAGTAACCGTCACTTTCCGATTACTTCAGAATTTTGAACCGACCGATCTTTCTGTCGGGTTTCAAAATGGGTCTTCCGTCCGAAATATGAACTACTTATTTTCTTAACGCACCAATTTCTATATACCATTTTCCTGTAGGAGACTTGCTTCGAGGATTCCTAGGAAACTCGTAGAAACAAAGGGAGCCAATAAAAAAAAAAGAAAGGGGAAAATAGTAACGTTTAGAAGTCATTTTAGTACTTCCAAATGCAATCAATTGCAATGCAATTACTCACACGAAGTAATCAATGATTGCAATGATTGATTGAGCAATGATTACAAGTAATTTTATCACTTGTAACGAGTGCTGTACAAGCTTGCCCCTCAGTTATATCTCTTCTCTCAACCCTAGTCAATAATGCCTTGGTCGTATTCACGCTTTCACTATACTTACTTTTCGCCAATACAAAATTTAAAAAAAAAGTAAAAAAGCTAGCGTTATATTTTTAAACGATATGTCAACCGGCTCATATTTCGGCGTAAGAAGTTAATGAGCTAAAACCGTGTTACCATGCTGCAGCACTAGAAGGTTAATAGTAAAAATAAAAGTATAGGTAAAATTAACGCGAAGATAGGCAGATTTGAAGGGAAAAAAACGTAAATAAAAACAAACTTGGTCAGGAGGAAACAAAAAACGAGTTTAAAAAACGCAACGTTCTAGCAAAACATAAAAAATGAAGCGCCAACCAAAAATGGGGGTGACCGTGGAAAGCCAAGGATCTGAAGCGGAACTTCGGAGGCCATGGCTGAACTGCCAGAGTTCGCGGAAAACTCGGTGGGAGGCGCCACCAGCCGGCCGACGAGCCTGAGCATCTGCGAGCGTACGAGCGAGCCGCCGCAGCACGGCTTCCCTCCGCCGCGTCGCTCTCCTTCCTTCCGAGAAACAGCCCGGCGGGCGCTGCCCGACTCGCCTATCGAGTACGGGGGCCACGTACAACCAATAATGGGCGATCGGACCAGTGCGAACGCGGGCACGCAGGCAGTCGGAGGAAACACAGCACTCGATCAACGACTGAGGAGCTGTTCACGGCGAGGCGCTTTCAAAGTCCCTGCGGTGACGCTGCGACGAACACAATTATTTTATTCGCTACGTTTAATGACTTAAAGATTAGCTTCGGCTTACTTGTCCCCGCTCGCCACTCTGTTGCGAGTACAGGTGGTGACGACTTCTTTATGCCACCCTTGCCAATCCTTATTATGCCCTGAAATTGTCTCAATGCCCGTCCCTATGAAAACACGTTGCATTTTTGCGAATTGCATACTTTATTTATAATGACAACCTCCGCAACCGCGCCCAAATAACTTCGAATATAATATTGTTGGGTCAGAGACGCAATTAATTCTCGTTGAAGTGCTTCCCATATTTTCCATAAAGGGCAATATCAGACAGATCTTCAATCCTTACTAATACATGTATCTTTCAAGCATAAAAATATTAAATATACAAAAGTCTGTAATGCGTGCTGGAGGTTTAACTATGCATTTCCAAACATTTATCGTGCTTACACCGAAATGTCCCTGCATCGAAACGTACGAACACCGAAACGTCCGTACACCGAAACGTCCGTACACCGAAACATCAGTGCACCCAAAAGTCCTTCCCCGAAACGTCCTACACCGAAATGTGCGGATCCCAATCGTGAGAAAACAACCGCTCCACCGTCTCCGTGATGTCAGAAAAATGCTGCTTTCGTGACCTCGTGGCATTAGGCGTACTGACACCATTTTTCTCTATGAGTTAGGGGGCGGAGTGTCTCCTGCCTCCTTCGGATCTTAATCTGTCAGCAGCTAGACAAGTGGCGGGACTAGGCCACATCTTTAGCGAACTACACAAAATATGGGCCCACCGGTAGAAAGTGGGGCTTCTGGCTCTGCGAAGGAACGCACAAGTCGCAGGTGCCACTTGGAGAAGACCAAATCGAGCGGCGCGTGGAACGGCGGCGGTGGCCAGAGTTGCGAAGATGCGGCGGCGCCGTGCACCCCATTGGGGTCGGCCAGCGTCACGGGGAAAGGGAAGGCAGTGCGGATCGCCTTGGTTGACCCCTGGGTTGGCCGGCCTTGGACACCGCTGCACCTGGTTCACTCCTAAGCTGACAGTGCGGTGAGAGCTACGGGCTCTACGAACCTATCAACCTTTCATCACTTGAGTTTGCGCGTAGGGCGGGAGTGTGGTCACGTAACGAAAGACCAACGAGGATGCCGCTTCCAACACACTGTCAGCGCATGGGTGAGCGAGGTGGCCCTCGAACAGGTAACCCGCCAGGGTGGCAGAAGAGAGCGCCGTAAAACAAAACGGGCAGGAGACAGCCCGCCACCAGCGGAGCGGCGGGTGACGATGAAACCCGTCGCGGAGCTGAAGAGTGGCGCTGTTTTACGTCGGCCCCGTCGGCCCCACACAACCCAGACTACGATACAACCCAGCGAGCGCGCGCTCGAGAGCTGACAACCGAATACCACTCCCGCAAAAGACGGGGGAAAAAATGAGAAAAAATTGGGCACCTTTTAAAGGACAACGCGCCTCTTCGCATTGGGCATTGGGTAAAACGTTGTTGTCCTTTCCTTTTTTTTTCTTCTTCTTTTCGGAGGAGTCTTTACTTTTATGTTAAAACGAATTTACACCTTGCTACACGTGCACCCTTAACCGCAGTTAAGTCACTCTTAAATGCTGTTACGCGTCACCACAGTTAGCTCGCAGAGGCCGGAACCGGAACCGAACTGAACCGAAAACCGGAACAGAACCGTTATTTTTAGCCGAACCGGAACTGAACCGAACCGAAATCTTCGCCGCCATCTTGGAACTGAACCGGAACTGAACCGGAAAAAATATAACGGTAACCGGTTCAAAACGGTTCACGGTAATTTTTTTTATTACAAAATGAGTGTTTGAGAAGTAAAACTTGACAGCTGGCATTTCTATGTAGTGATCAAATTGTCATCAATCGAATTGCAATGTATAAGAAATTGTGGGTTTTCGTGGCGCTTTTGTATTGGCACTACAATTAATCTTGTGTCACGTGGTCACGTGACGTCATGGTTTCAAGACATGCTGTCAAATAATGTCACGTCACGTGGCCCCGTGGCGTAGTCGCATTACTCACCGCGTCAAGTCGACTTAAATTCAGAACGTGAATTTCCCCTCTCTTCTCCAACATTTCGTCTGCTTCTTCCTCCCCGGCCTTCTTTTCCCTCGCCCTACCTTCTTGAGTTGCAACGGACTATAGATGTATTAGCGTTGTTGACACCGTGACGTCACATATGCCATCACTGAAGCCCATTTATACAGAAAAGTAGCGACATCCTTTGAAGAATGCCGCCTGCTATCTTGGGCCAAACCAGGCGGTGCTACTGTCGACGCAAGGGTGTAAAAAACAAAACATAAAGATAAAAGGTGTGAGCGTCAGAGGAGGAGGGAGAAGGAATGCCTATGCTGTCGGAGTGCAGTGCATACTATGAGCTCATGTCGCCAATCAAATAACACCGACTGTGCAACGTCACGGCTTTCATCGTCTTTCTTTGAGCACATCCTTCGAGGCTGGTAGATCATGACAGTGCGCTTTTAGCCTGTGTGTATGTATTTGCGTGTCTTTCAGCCTTTGACTGCGCTCTGACTCAAGTATAGGAAGGCCGTATGCTATCTTGGTTTAAACCAGGCGACGCTACAGTCGACGCGCGGGTGTAAAAAAGCAAAACATAAAGATAAAGGGTGTGCGCGTCAAAGGAGGAGGGAGAAGATGTCGCTACCTTTTTTATTCAGGGGCATTAGCCATCACGACGTTTCACCGCGAGTCGTACGACACCGTGACGTACTCGGTTGTCATGAGCCTGAGCCGAGTGCTCGGGTTCTTGACAATCAGCATCGCCAAACATTCGTGTTGGCTCGTGTTCAATCAAAGATGAGAATAGCCGAACTCCAATAAAGCCTAAATCTCAACCCATGCTTTATTCTTTGCCAACCCCAGCGCATGGCTATGATGAACACTGGCGGTATACAATTAGCGTCAGATCACATTGCCGCCTGTTCTAATAGCGAGTTGAGGAGGGGAAAGCTGTTTCTTTCATTTATTTTTTCTGCATCTGCCATTGAGCAGAGAGGAAAACTAATGGGTGTTTTTGCAAGCTATCAACGTCAGGGATTACATCTTAGTGGTATTTACTGAAAGTGCAAAAACTGTTGCATGAACTATTTTACATGTACACATCATTGAGGCACTCAAACATGTTTTCGTTGTTGCTGAACTGTCTGAGAAAGTTGTCCACGAGAATAGAAGCATTGAAAAGACTATAAATATGGCTTATTAATCTGACGATAAATAGAACTACAAGTGTGTATGGCAGGGATACCTGAAAAGAAAGATTCTAGTGGCCTTTGAGGGACAGCCGAAAGTCGGCAGCCGCTCAAATTATCGCAGTTTTGTTTAAACTTCACAGTTTTGGGATGCAAAATAAAAGAAATGGAGAATTACTGCTAACAAATGACAGAAATATAATTGTCGAATTGGCACCCCCAAACAAAGGAGGGAGTCCCTCAGAAATAAAAAGTATTCTATGGAGGAGCATCGTCAAATGAAAAAAAAAAAAGGGAGGGGGGTTTAAAAACCTACTGTGTTGTAAAGGTTCCTCTGCTCCGCATCTTCGGCACAGAGCAGACAGTGTGATCCTGCAAAACTACTTCGTTTGCGAAATCACTCCTGCCAGAAAGCGCGTTTTCGGGGTGCCAGACGCTCGCGCCGTTCCTCACGACGCTGCACCAAGCAAGAATAATTTTTTGTTTCTGAATACATGGGTTGCACTGAGCGCGAACCTTCTGCAGCGTGCATTTTGCACCTCGGGATTTGATTTTCTCAGCAAAAAGAAATCTCTGACCACTCGCATATAGTGCGATGATGTCACTTGCAAACCATGTTAAACAGTTCAGTTTTCTGTTCAAATGTGATGTTCTCAACACAATACTTCGTTTCACTTTAAGTGAAAGCGTATCAGAAACTAAAAAAGCGAGCTCCGGGCTTTCAGCGTCCAAGCACGCGCGCTCCTGCAGTGCAAGTGGTCGGGACCAAAGGCTCGTGCTTGTGGCATAGTAAAGTGGAGATTTGGGCCAGTTGGTTCATTGCAAACAAAAAGCGCCGAAAAAATACAGGGACACAGACGAAGGGAAACAGGACAAGGCGCACTCTCAACTGCAGTTTATTGAAACTTCACACGTTATATAGCCACAAAAACCCTGTTTACCCTATCTGCTCAGCCCGCGTTTCAAAAATTCAAACTCATTCGTAGATAAAGAGAGGGACGTGTCACTTAAACATTTCTTCTCCCTGGTCCTAATTTCATATGCCTCGTGTAATTCTCGCGACACTTTATCTTTGTACCTAGCCAAAATCTTAGTGTTTGTTTGTAGCATAGGCTGCATCTGGACTTGAAGGGGCCATGCAAAGCGTTTCTGGTCATTTTTTTTTTAATTTGCATTGCTTTCGCTCTAATTAGTGGCTGGGACTCTAGCAACACATTAAACATAAAATAAACAAGAAATCTGGCGTATTTTGAACATAATAGCTGAATGAGGTTCAGAATTTTGAGCGCATTTTCTTTTGTTCATGACGTTATTGGTCTGAGCCAATAGAGAACCTGGTTAGAAAATTTTATTTACAACAGTGGTGTCATGACTAGAACAAAACCAAAAACCGAAAACGCGTTATGTACAGTATATACTGGTCTAAACGACAAGAGCGTAAAACAACCATGAGCGATCTTCCTAAGTGTTGGAAATTAACATCCAGTTATGAAGATGTGAGCGCCCCACCAATTTACAGGTGTTCCAAGCAAATGTATGAGTGCAAGTCACGTGCTTGAAAGGATCAGAAGGGGTAACTTGCGCCTATTTAGCCAGTTCTACCTCTAGACTTCTATGTCATCATTATCCGACGTTCTAGACCAATGTCGCCACTGAACGCTCATGTTTGATAATGATAGGCACGCCGTTCGAAGCAGCATTTGGTTTTCTTCGTCCCTTTGCAATGCCCCTTTAAGCTGAAACAAAGTATAGCAAAAGGGGATGTCGAAATTGTAAAGTTGTGCACTATATATAGCAGTCTCGCGATGATATGCTGCAGCCTCATAAAACGTTAGAGCGCGCATGACTGATAAAGCACGGAGTTGTAAAATCAGGCCACAAAACAAGTGCCCGGAAAACCAAATATCACTTTAGCCTCCCGAGACAGTATTCTGCGAAGTTTCGAGCTCGTGCAGTCCGATGTTCTAATGTGATTTAAATTAGAAATATATCGTCTGTTCCTTGCGATATTTATGTTTAATTAGGAACATCATTACACGCATCTCTACTAGAGAAATACGCACCATAACCAACCAAGTCCTGAACAGTAAAAAGTCCGACGTTTCAAAACCGATTTTTTTTTTATCAAGGGCGACTATTTGCACGTGGAGAGCAGCAGCTTCTTTTCTATCTACGGTGTGTCGTTTGCTTCACTCACTTTTTCTTCTTCAAGTGCCCTAGTCCGTTGACACACGCCGACGGTTAATTGGCTGTCGACCTATTGAGCCCGACCTATTGAAACGTCGGGCAACTAAATGTTTAGGACTTGGTTTGTGAAGGTCTGTATTTCTCAACTTTCTGACCCAACCAGACGGAGTTCCGTCAAACGTGTTTACGTTTAAAACATGCATCCCTATATAGTTCTTTTTGCAGTAAGGCGTCGTGTATGGCATTATTTAGAAGAATATAATTTATTATCTCTCTTCTCTCTCTGCACATTTCGTGCATTTGCCTTCAGATCTATAACGTGAGCACATAGTTCTTTTTGGCATACCCTCGCGACCTGGTGTTTCACACTGCCAAACAGCGAACAAATAAGCACGTTCCGCAGACTCAACAGATGGCGTATTTTCAAGTATCGTCCTCCCGTGTCGGTCTGAAGCGATTATGTGAACTTCATACAGTTAAATTTATTGATGACAATAACAAATATTTTCTTACTACCTGAAGACTTGACAACATAAATAAAGGGCCTATCACCATAAAGTTCTTTTCCGGCGATTTTTATCCTCGAGAGGCACGTGTATAAGTAATTTGAGAAAAACTTATGCACTTTTTTTTTCATTTTGAAGCTGATTTAAATAACTTGTGTTCCTGACGCATATTCAAATTCTCAAACATATAGAAGTCTGTTGCTTCTTTTATTTGATGAACAACAATTTTATGTGTCTGTGGGCTGGATGAAAACAAAGTACATACACAGTGGCGCGTGGCAGAACTATGACGATTGCGCACGCAGACCGTCAGAAAGTGACCAATTAAGTAGCTGTAATGTCGAGTAGACTATGAAATACCACTTTGTTGTATTTAACAACAAATCACCAATTAGCAAGGGTGATGCTTATTTACAAATTGAATTGACCGGCATCTTGTCAAGAACAAACATCAAACGCCAAGCTATGCCGAAAAGGTGCACTTCAATGCGCTCTATTTTAGGTCATATCCGAACTGAATACGAAGGTCACTCTTTTCTGCATTATTATTCGCCTGCATCACGGCGCTGAGTGTAAACATAATTGGTCAGGAAAGCAAGCGTTGTGCTTGCCGCTCAGAGTTTCTATAAAAGGTAGACTGAAAGGGTTTGTCCTAAAACTTTCCTGACATTTTGAAAATATTATTGCTTTAAGCTCAGTTGCACCGTCATCATATATATTGTGAAAAGTATTTTATAATCTAGATTTCACAATATATATGGCGAGAACATGCCCATTTCATGATTGTATGCACTAATTAATTTCTAAGTACAAGAGCACAGCAGGACTCTACTTTTAATATTGCGACGCAGAGGTCTACTAATCACACGCATTTTAGACGACCCACCAGACTGATAACCTTTAGATTCAGGTAAAATATGTGCGACTGAGGTAAAAAGAAATAGATGTTGAGTCATATATGTTAATCTAGCTTTTCATTTACTGTTTCATCGAAATTAAACAACAGAATTTATTTTTGGTACCTGAAAAAAAAAGTGGATTCAAGAAATGATAAAAAGCTATATAGTTACTCGTTTCACTCTTGAAAAAGTGCCTATTGCCAAAGGAACGCAGAAAATATATTCTCAGTTTAGCGGTTCAAACCGGTTCGAACCGGTTCAAACCGGTTCGAACCGTTATTTTTCGCTCCCCGGAACTGAACCGGAGCTGAACCGAAATCCGTGAACCCGAACCGGAACCGAACCGATAAAAATTTCGGTTCGACACTCTGGT